>BMAO01025837.1:0-60324 GCA_019973975.1 Trichonephila clavata | reverse complement strand
GAGTAGGCCTGTTCATATGTTCCAGATTCGAATATAATTTCTTAAATTGATATATACTTTAGTACAGCTTTATGCATTCATATACCAGCATTATTTTTAAATAATTCATTAAAGAAGACATTATGATGATAAATGCACTCATAAAAACTGAATAAATCTTTGACTAGATACTTCTTAAATATTACCAACTTATTTTAGTCCTTTATAAGGCCATGGTAGGCATACTTACAACCAGTTTCATTAATTTTTAAATATCCATGAGAAGCTATCCGTGCTACCTATGATTTTTGCTACTAGCACATCAGCTAGCTGATAAATTGATTTTCAAGTAACACTGAGTGAGCATCATAGCACAATAAAACTGTACGAAAGCTGTTGTGATGGACTTCGTAATTTTGAATCATGCTCAAGTGATGAAGACAATATCTGTTCTGGCACCCCTCTCTTCTAACTTCCAAACCACACTAATGGGAGAATGTTTGAATCTTGCCATGTTTAACGTACATCGATCTCATCTATATGGCCGGTATTCAGCGGTACCATGTTCGAACTCGTGACACGCCAGTCACAAGTCTGTAAACTTGATCACTAAGCTATTACGGCCACCTGGTGTTTCAAGTCATAAGGGTAAAAGACAATATGTAAATTCCTAAATAAATAGAAATCTGTTCCAAACAATGTACGATTGAATAAAGTTGGTGACCATATGTCTTGACAAAAGCCATATACACTCAAGAGCCAAAACATTATGACCACCTGTCAATAACGAGTTGGCCCACCTTTGGCGTGCAACACAGCTTCACCCCGCCTTGACATGGATGCCACAAGTCCATGGTAGATGGTTGGAGACAGATTGTACCAGAAGTTTAAGCAACGGTCACGCAAATCCTAGATGTTGCGAATTGGTGGTCTTTGAACCCTGAGCTGCAATCTCATGACATCCCAAATGTGTTCTATCGGATTGAGATCCGGTGAGTTAGGCGGCCAGGACATTAACTGGAATTCAGCATCATGTTCCTGGAACCACTCCAACACAATTTTAGCCTTGTGACACGGGGCGTTGTCCTGTTGGAATATTCCATTTCCAGCTGGAAAAACGGAGGACATGTAAGGGTGCAACTAGTCTGCAATGATGTTCAGATATCCTGTAACATTCATGGTCTGCTCTACCACAACCACGGGTCCCTAGAGACGCCCAAGAGAACGTCCCCCAAAGCATAATACCGCCACCACCGGCCTGTGTATGACCTGCTGTACATTGAGGGAGCAACTGTTCGCCTGGAAGATGGCGTATCCTGACACGGCCATTGACGGGATGAATGACAAACCGTTATTCATCTGACCAGGCAACTCTCTCCCACTGATCCATGGACCAGTCGTGATGTTCCCGGGCCCAGCGCATTCGCAATTGGGGATGACACATGGTCAGCAAAGGCACACGAGTGGGACGTTTGCTGCGTAGCTCTATATCCAACAGTGTCCACTGAACAGTGTGCTTCGATACTATTCTACTTGCCCCTGCATTGTATTGGGCTGTCAGCTGAGCCACTGTCTGGTTCCGGTTTTGCTTCACCATGCGAGACAGTCTCCGACGACTTTTTTCTTTGATAGCGTGTGGGCATCCAGCACCAAGTCGTCTACTGCTGGTTTCACCGTCATTCATCTACTTTGCGTAAGTACTAACAACTGTAGATCGCGAAAAACCCACGAGTCGTGCAGTTTCGGAAATGCTTGTTCTGAGCCTTCGAGCCATTACAATCTGCCCTCTATCAAAGTCGCTTAGATCCGCAGCCTTTTCCATCTCACACATAAGTGAAAGAATGATTCTTCTGACTCTCCAGCAGCAGTTAAATACCACTTCCGCCTGGTCACGTACCTTCCACGTCATCCAGGCGAGTTTATTGCAAAATGTAGGAGTGGTCATATTGTTTTGGCTCTTGAGTGTAGATGTTGCATTTTGTGTTCCATTAAACAAATGAGAAAAATATATGTTTGCATGGCTTTCAATGTCCTACTATGATTTGATCCCAGTTTTCTGAAATTCTATAAAAAGTAATATGCATAAATTCTTCAATGTTTAAATACAAAACATAACTCCGCTTAGAGAATATAGTATATTCAAATTATATTTTATTAATCTCATGCAATGCGATATAAAAAGAATTGCAAAACAAAAAATGTTCTACTTTTAAATAGTTTCCAATGGGTGGAGGGAACATATTTCTAACCCAAAAATTAATCTTAAGAATGAAATTAAATTTAAGTAATAAGAAAAAGAATTTTTTTTTATAAATCAGTCTGAATTTCGAAACTTTTTTAATGTAACATTATTGGAAAAAAATTGGTCGTATAAATGATTAATTTTTCATACTGTGCCCTTTTTAATCGGGTTTCTTATTATTATTTATATAATTTTAATATTAAATATTATTAAAAATCAGTAGTTTCAATTTTTGATTTTTTAAAAGCTTTCATAAAACCAATATCCTTATTTGTAATGATTTTACTATATATAACAGAACAATTAATGTAAACTCTTTATATCTTAAGATACTCTATTAAATTAGTTTATAAAAACCAATTCAACTTAGAACTGTACTCATATAAATTATGCTTAGTAACTAATTATCTAGTTAGAACCAGAAAATCATTTATTATAATTTCAAATACCAATCGGAGTGATATAAATCACCTAAAAACACACAGACAGTTTAACTTTGATGGATAGTTGTGATATATATATATCCCTTACTGTCTCTCTTATCATAAACCATACCACATAATAAAATTCAAATATTTTAGCGTAATTTAATTTACCAATATAACCCTATAATAAAGATTTCTATTCATTACATACAGTTGTACTTGAATTTATTATATTTATTGTAAAATATTTTATGTGATCTTGTTTTAATAATAAACGCAACTATTATTATTTTAGTTATTAAAATTGACTTTACGTGTAAGAGTAAAACAAAAATAATATACACATATAATAATTAATTAAAAAGTCTTAGAGAAGATACTTGCAAAAACAACCGAAATTCTTCATTCAAGTTAATAGTCTTAAAAATTTACTTACACAAGAATTCGGA
The DNA here is from genome assembly GCA_019973975.1 of Trichonephila clavata. NCBI lineage: Eukaryota > Metazoa > Arthropoda > Arachnida > Araneae > Nephilidae > Trichonephila > Trichonephila clavata. The sequence continues at coordinate 57,229 of BMAO01025837.1, read as the reverse complement.
AGAGTAAGTGACGCTTAATAATTGTATGAAAATATTTCGGAATGACATACTGATTAAATGCTTCCTGAAATGTCTTTATTTGTTCGTTAGTATATATGAACAGAGAAATAATTGACAGTACTAATTGGCTAACTGTGCATCATCAAGGCACGTTTGCTTTTCTGAATGAATTATTCAAACAAAAGTTATAGTTCAATTCATCCTGTATTCATTAACGCTAATTTGTTCATTCGGATTGCAAATTTTCCTAAATATCTTATCTTTGATTTCAGATGTTTTTCTGTATGCTTTACTGAATCGGAGGTGTATTCTATATTCATTTGCTCGTTAATGAAAGCAAATAAAAAGACGAAGTGGGAAAAATCTTTCAAATGAAAATAATTATTCCAGCAAAATTAATTCATACGTTTTGTGCCTCTTAAAACATTTCCTTTTATTTGTTTTAATGGATTTTTAAATGAGAGATAATTTTATTATTGGAAGCAACATAAAATGGTTTATGAAGTCTCTAAGAAAGGTTTAATTTAATGAGATGGAACACAAAAGGAATGCAAAGTGCAGGAATTGAAAGGAAGAACTATTTTAAGTAGTTTTAAAATCAAAGAAATAATTTTCTGATTAGAAAGACTTATCTGTAATTTCAAAAAATAATTTTGGAAAAAGATCTTTTTAAATGTTTGTACTGCGTTTATTGAGAACATATCACTTACTTGCAATTACATCCAATAAATGGATCCTTTGCATAACTTCTTTTTTAAATATCATCACATCTCAAATATCACTTCGTAATGTAGCTTATTTAAGGTAACCAGGACATCATACACATTCAAAAAATCAATTTTTCAATTTTATTATTAAAAAGTAGCACATATTTTTCTGAATCCAAAAATTTATAACACTTATATATTTGTTGATAAAATAACCTTAAAATATGAAAAAAGTTTTTGACAAAAACGTAAGCAAATGTTTACAAGTGTTTTGTTTTTTCACTTTTTCTCCAGAACATAATTTTTTGCTTTTAGGAACAATTATTAAAAAAAAATATTGCACTATATTCTTCAAAATTTTTTATACTTCTATACAGGATACCTGTGCATATAGTGAGCCTTTTTTTTAGTCTAAAAATAATACTTTTTTTTAAAAAAAAAAGTTTTATGTATGAAAAAAAAACAGAAAAAAATTTAAAATTACAAAGTTTTATAATTTTTTAAAGAAACAGTCTTAATATTTTACAAAAAAAATAGGTTCACTATATTTCGTGTATTATTTTATATATGTGAAAAAAATGTTTTACATATTTAAGAGATACTTTTTAAAAAGAAATGTATCTCTTATAAAAAATGTATTATGCTAGGTGCCCCAAAATTTGTTTAAACATTAGAAATTCATGAAAAATAAATTATAATAAAGAAGTGTGGTTGATAAAAAATAATCACAAGGTAGTCAGATTATTTTTAGTAGCAAAACAAATTCTTAGAGATGGTTTTCAACGGTAGAGCACGCTGATGTGCGAGAGATTCAACAGAATAATGCTAGTGAATCTAGCCAAATTAGAGATCGTGATATACATGGATTTCATATTCCCTTTCAGAATGTTATCATTACCCGATCGAGTGTTTTTGTTCTATTGTATTTGAACGGAGTGTCAGCAATTCTTGCGCTGCGAAAATTTCGCAAGGCGAAAGAAATGAAGACGAAGAATGGTTCCATGTCGTGTATTGAAATAATGAAACTTGTCAAACGGTTTAAATAAACTGGTTATTTGCAGGTTCGGCCACTAAGTGGAAGATCCTCTGTTCATGGAGTGTCGAATTACTGCGGTGGAAACAACTATGAATGAGTTAACAGTGGAATAGTCCATGGGCAGTAGCAGTGCTCGCAAACCTTGAAGAATATTAGATGTTTTCTATTTCACTTATCCTTCCTGAGATATTGCACACCTATCACTACAACTTGCAGTTCCTGCAGGAGTCAAAACAGGGAGAAATAGGTATGAGGGCATCATTTGCCTAGTGAGCTACTGTGTAAAAATTGTTAATACATTCAAATGATTTCTATTGAGTATATTTGGTAAAAGAGAGTGAAAGGTCTAGCTTTCAATATTGCTTGGTAGTTATATTATTTAGACAGCTGTTACTCCAGAATGCAGTACGATATACTGCATTCAGGAGTAACAGCTGTCGTGAGTCGCCTTAGTTGAGTCGGACAGTATCTTTTAGGTAATGTTGAACAACTGTTATTACAATAATTAATGAATGGAGAATACTATTGCCTTGTACATTATGCTTCGGTTCGTCAGCACCTTCTAACTGTGGTATTTTTAATTAAAAATGTTTTTGCAGCTGAAAAATACCCGATAACCATTGTAGGCCCATGCTGGCAAACCGAGCTTCATTATCATCATTTCATCTTTTTTTATGAATTTTTAAAGCTTAAATGAACTTTTGGCACACCCGGTATGTCTACACTATTTATTTTGCAGTTTTTTTTATAATTTCTTGCATGTTATCGATTATTTCTTTCACATAACAGATTTCTACTTTACTAACCCTTCCCATAGTCTAAAATTTGTTTAATATTCATCTAAGTTCTTAATTTAGTCAAATTAAAATTTAATCTTTGTTTTAAATTCTTGGATAAAAATTTGTTTTTATCTGCTTAAAAAATAATATGTTATTTTTTTCACAGAAAGACTAGTTTTGTATAATACGTTTTGTGTACTTTGATGTTGTGACATAACATGTGTTAAGAGAACATAATATTTGAGTATTTGAGCCAAATGGCTAATTCTTTAGCAATGTCATGTATAACTAAATGCTATTTCAAGTAAACATAATAAATGTATTTACAATAATTGATAAAAATTTCGAAATTTCATCAAAATTTTCAAAATTATGTTATAATGATTTAAATAAAAATACAAAAATTTCACTACAATTCCACGTATGAAATACAAGAAAGTAAGCAGTTGCACTTTTTTTTTATTGAAGTAATTTTGTTACGTGTGTGATGATAAAGAAAGATATTGGATCTGTTCTTTTCTACAAAAGACTATTGTGTTGAATAATGAAAACTTTACATTGTTTTATAATCAACAAAGTATGCCCCCTACATAACTCTCTCAAATTTCTTCTTTATAGCACAATATGTTTCTAACAATATAATATTGTTTCTAAAAATATTGTTTACATTAGCGGATTCAGCAAAACAACCATTTTGACCTTCATCCTCTATATTCATTCTGCCTTTTTTCATTGAACATGCAGCAACGATGATCAATCATTTGATGAGACGTGATGTATTCATCACACACGGTCTTTTGGCTTCCAAAGTAAAGGAAGCTCTAGTCTCATGAGTTCATTCATTCCAGATAACAGCACGCCTTTCAATTGGCGACCACTTTGTCAGAACACGTATGTACGCTGTTACGATTTGTACTCAAATTCAATTGTGGGCACTCCTTTTTCTCTACTTCGGCTCTCTGCACTTATGACATTTTTCTGACGCTGACACACGTCTGTCGTTCAAGGTATCCAACTATCCTAAAATTGTGAATTTTGCCAAAAATTTACAAATTTTTATTATGATTTTATTTTATAGACATTATATTAACTTTATAAAAATACCATTTTTTTTTTATTTTCCGTTCACTAGAACACAAACAAGTGTTTTAGTAAAAGTAGATGCCATTATACTTTAAGCAAGATGTCATACTTTGAAACGCGTTTTACTCGAAATGTGTTTCTTTAAAATGTTCAAACGGGGACCATGACTGCTGAAAAAGTATTGAAAATAATATAAACTAATTTTTTTTGTATGTTCTGTCAAATAGTAGAAGTGTTTGACTCTCAGATTTATCACAATCACAGTTTTATTAAAAAATTTACAGCCCCTGGTGTGAATATTAACTACTGTTTTTAAGCAATTTCATATACTAACAAAGATAAAGTGTTCTAGTTTTTGAGAAAATTAAAATATATTTTATCTTGAAGGTCATTTAAAAATGAATAACACAGCAACACATCAGAAATGAAAAATTGAAAATCTGTTCATAAACTTTTGGTACAGAATAGACAGCGTTTATGTTATTTTTTGTAAGTTTTTACCGATTTTTTTTCCATTTTAGTAATACTAAATTATTTTTCTATTCTTAATTTTAGCATATTTTTTTAAAAGTGTATTAAGCAAATCTAAAAACCACAAAAAAATCCCAATATCTCCATTTTTTTTAAAAAAAATGTCGCAAGTAGTCGAATACCTTAAATATCATTGAATGTAGTTTCTTATGTTAATTGTTTGTTTCACCATGTATACTGCATTCTCTTTAAAAAAAAATGATTAAACTTTCTTTCAAAAGTTTCCTTGTATTATTGAACTTTTGCTTCTTTCAGCTTGGGCTTTTTAGAAATAACATTAGTCTTTAAAGTCTTAAAATTTATTACTAATGAATTAATTTTATATTTTTATAGAATTTCAAAATCCTTCTTTTTTCATTAAAGGGTTAAAATAGTTTCTTAAAGGACCAAATTTTATTAATTAGTTATATTTTTCTGTGTCCTAACTTTTGAAAAAACATATTAGATATTTTTTTCGATATTGTGTCTAATCATTAGATAAAAGGCAATTTAAATATTTAACTAGAACGCAAAATATTTGATTTGAAGGAAAAATACCTTAAAATATTCAAAAAGTTTTAATTATTTTTAAAGTTCTTAAAGATACCAAAACTATCTTAAAGAATTGTGTATAGATTGATAATAGTTTAAAAGAGAAAAAAAACAATTTCTTAGTGAGCTTATAGTTTAGTTTGAGACAATAATGGAAGGTATTTATTTCTATAGAAAAAAATTCAAATATTAGAGTTTACCAAAATACACAAAGTTCATTCGAATATTTTTACTTCTAAAGTTTCTAGAAGGAATAAATATATTTCTTCTCATAAATATTAGTCTTCAAATGCACAGGATGCTTATCACATATTAATTTAGTCTTTATCCTCAGTATTTATCACATAGTCACTTATTTTAGTTTTTTTGTTATTCTCTAGAGCATTTTCTGCAGCATTAAGTCAAACTGCTAGAAAAAAGAGCCAGTTCTATTCATCTTCTGTTGGTCATTTTCTCCTCTAGTGCTCTTCTTTCTAAGCTAATAAATTCGGATCACCGCCGAAGGTCAAGAAGAAAGCGAAAAAGAGAGGAAAAAAAAAGAGAGCTGAAGTTTACCCCTCAAGATGGGGAACAGTTACGATCTCTTTCACCTGCACTCTGTAACATACTTGAGATAAGAACAGTTTAAAGAAAGAAAATTCTTCATGTAAGTACCTGACAAAAGACTTCTTCCCAAAAATGTATTTTTCTCCCTTCTAAGTATAATTAGGAAGGCAACGATCGTGTCATACCCAATCATTACCGATCTCAGTTCTAGCTATCTTCGTCCGAGCTAATGGTGGTGGCGTTCTGTCACTCTTCGAGTGTCCGATAAAATGAGTTAGGGACATGATCTCACTCTTTTTTTTAACCATAATTTTTCTTCTGAGGTGAATATTCGTCAAAGAGCTTGTTAACTAGAGCCAGGATCGTTGAAAGAAGAAATTGTAAAAGTAGATTTTTAGAGACTTTTTTGCACAACAGTACTTTCTTTTCATCGAGGACACGTTAACCATGTGCCTCTTCATTGGTTTCCCAGTGACTCGTATTATCATTCGCTACTTTGTGAGAGACATGTCTGTTTTGGCAGACTAAAATCATTTATAAAAACTGTTCAAACCATTGCTGGGCTATTACTACTTTTAGAAATACAAATATATTGCATGAATAATACGAATTAACTAGACACGGTACGATTCAATTGACGAAAATCGGTCAAAAAATCAAAAAAAAATTTATTTTGCCTAAATTATTCCTTATACATTTCTCTATTATCTCACAAAATTTCAGAGCTCTAAATTAAAAAAATCCAAAGTTATGATAACTAATATGCTCGTCAGAATTCACATTTTGACATCATTTTGCTCTAGCAGACGCATTTTTCATTTTCTAGCCAATTTAATTAATTCTAACACAGTTAAGCAGTTTTAAAATAAAGTGAAGAGATTGTAATCCATTCAAATTGTTTGTTTACATTTGCTGAGCTATACTGCGTTCTTTATTCTGCTAATTTTTATTTCATATTTTTGAAATATTTAGTTTTGGTTTACCAAAAAAAGTCTTTTTCAAGACTAATTATTTTATCGTTATCAGTTTAACAGTTTTTTTATATATTTAAACGTATTCTAATACAGCATTTTAATAGTTAAACATGCCTCGCACGAAGAGGAAAAACAAATCAAGTAAATTGAGTATTCAAAAGCGATGGTGCACTGAAACAAAAACTGAAAGCAATATGGACATTTCATAGCACAATTCAAATGTTGCTCAACACTCAAGTGGTGATAGAATTTTAAAAAATGAAAGAATTTCTATGCAAGAGAAAAGTGTACTAGAACAAGAAAATGTTGCTGATACCTATGATGGACCAAGTTATATAATTGTTGACAAAAATGCCTTGTGTGATATTTTCAAGTATACTCTTTGTGGTATCTGCAACCAGTCAACTTTAAAACTTGAATTTGGACATAAATATGGGTTTTCGCATCAATTGAAACTGGTATGCAAAACATGTTCTGAGCAAAAAATGGAATGCTTTACATCTCCAAGACTTGAAAAAAAATCAAATACATCTACACCTTTCGATGTGAATGTTCGTGCTGTTCAAGCATTTCTTGCAATCAGTGGGGGCCATGCATCGGTTGAAAAATTTTGCCTGTTTCTCAATATGCCTTTGATGTCGAGTAAAACTTTTAATGAAATTAAACTCTACATTAACTCAATGTGTTGAACTATGTACATAACAGCGTTCAAAATGCATACAGCAAATTGAATCAAAATGGGTCAAATACAGTTACTGATATTGCTGTTTCTTTTGATGGGACATGGTTGACCCGAGGACACACATCCCAAATCGGTGTTGGCTGTGTAGTCGACACTTTAACAGGATATGTTATTGACTATGAAATTATGAGCACAAGTACTGTCCAGCATGTATAAGTGCGAAAAATGAATAAGCGAAACTACAGCTGAATACGATGTTTGGTATTCTGGCCACAAAAATTCCTGCCAGATTAACCACGTTGGGACATCAGGAGCAATGGAAATGAAAGCTGCAGCTAAAATTTGGTCTCGATCAGAAGCATGTGGTTTCCGTTACACAACATTGTTTTCTGATGGTGATGCTAAAACTCATAAATTCTTAAATAGCCTAAAAATATATGGACCAGATGTTGAAATTTTGAAAGAAGAGTGTATTAATCACGTTAGTAAAAGGTTAGGCACCAGCTTAAGCAATCTTGTGAAAGATTGGAGAGCTAAAGGTATCACTTTAGGAGGAAAATCTTATGGCAGCCTAAAAGAAACAATGATAAAAAAACTAACGCAGTATTATCAGAAAGTTATTCTGGAAAATAAAGGAGATATTCAGGGCATAAAAAAATCTATATATGCCAGCTTTATCACAGTATTTCGACAGATAGAAATCCAATGCACATGAAATGTCCTCCTGGCAATGATTCGTGGTGTTTTTATCGAAGAGCCTTAGCTAAAGGTGAAAAACCTGCACCACATAAATTTAATATTGGAACACCAATAAATCCAGATTACTTGACAAAAATTGTTCCAATATATCAAATGTTAGCTTCTGATAGTCTTTTGAAAGGATGTGCCGGGTGTCTGACTCAGAACAGCAACGAGAGTCTGCATAGCGTGATTTGGAGTAAGTGCTCTAAAGAAACTTCAGCGAAATCACGACGTGTAAATATAGCTGTTTCTGAGGCAGTATCAGAATATAACTTTGGTACTTTGAAAGCCTTAAAAGAAATACAAAAGGCAGCTAATTTGGATCTTGGTGAAGAAGCAGTAAAAATTGCTGCCACACGTTATTACAGACGTAAAAAAGAAAGAAATCGCCAAAATAATCTTGCTTTTCGCATAGCTCGTCGAAAAGTAAAACTAGCCAATATGCGAAAAGAAAAATATTCAAAGAAAAAAGAAGGGATTACATATAGTCCTGGGTTATTTTAAACATAAATGGAAAAAAATATGAAGATATAAACTAGAATTATTTTAAAATCATCGTAAAATGGGTTCGTATGTTATTTATCGCAATTTTTTAAAAATGTAAGGTACTGAAAATTTTAAATTTTAAACATAAAAAATTATAATTTCCATATAATACTTTATAAAACTTTTATCATGTGCATGTAGTACATACAGTAATTTTTTAGTAATTTTATTGCACTTATATATATTTTTTTACAATAAATAAATACTTTAAATTGATTTATCTCAGAACAAAAAAAAAATCGTTTGTTTTCTTTCATTTAAAATGCTAAGGTTTTTTTCTATTGCATGAAATGTTTTGAATTTTTTTTTACGATTGCTATTAATATATATAACAAAGGTTGGTATGCATTTTTGAATCAAAGCAATACATATGTTTTTAAAAATATTTGAACTTAGAATTTACATGTTTTTTAATGATTTTTTCATAATAATTCATAAAAAAAAATTTTTTAGGAATTTGAATCATGTTATCCCCAAATCCATACCACCTTTGGTTGTACATGGTTTGACAAATATGTAAATCAAATTTCCTGTGTGCACGCCAATTATTGTACGAGGAGTAGCGTTTTAAAATTACCTCAAAAAGTTTTAAATTTTTTTTAAAAAATTAAATGGATTGCTTTTTGTGATATTTTGAGCAAATATTCTGTCTTACGTATTGCATATACATAGGTTACAATAAAAAAATTGTAAAAACCATAAAATCAAAAATTTTGTTTAAATCGTACCGCGACCCCTTAAACGTTTATTAGGGGGGGAAATATGATAATTTTGTTTATTTATTTATGTTTTCTAAACATTTAAAATTGTAAAACATAATGAAAGTTTATTTATCCCTCAGTCGTCTATCCCAATTTACCTTAAAATATTTTGAAGGTATAAATGGTCTTAGAAAGTAAATTAAGCAATTTATTGAAATTTTAATATTTGTTTTCCAATTCCTACTATTAGCTCACTCTCTCTCTCCCTATATATATATATATATATATTTTTTTTTTTTTTTTTTTTTTTTTTTTTTTATATATATATATATATATATATATATAAAATTCTCCTGTCACAGTGTTTGTAACCAAACTCCTCAGAAACGGCTAGACCGATTCTAATGAAATTTTGTGCGCATATTCAGTAGATCTGAGAATAGGATGTAAACTATTTTTCATTCCGATATTGCAATTAGTTAAAAAGATATTAATTAAAAACCTTAAAACGCCTAATTGTTTTACTCCTGCGGGTTGTTTACTTGGTAGAGCTTCCATTCCGTTTCGGCTGAGCAGTGTTCCGACATTTTCCACCATCTTAAAATTGCCATCCATTTTTTACTGTTGAAATCAGACAAAAAATAACTACAGAATCAGAAAGATCATTTACTTCGCCACAATACAGTATAATAATTTTGCAAAATAAAGATATTTTCTATTTTTTAAAAAAAATTTAAAAAAAGGGTTAAAATTGATGTGTTTTTATACAAATTATTTCTAAATTGTTGCGAATGAATTTTTTTTTGGTGTTATTAAAACGATATTCTACACTAAATAACTTCAAGCCTTTTTCTTTTAGATTCAGTCATTTAAAAAATAAAATTTCCAAAACTTTTTTTTTAAAGATTTTTCAAAAAAAACTCAAAATTTTAACTTAACATTGAATTACTTTGTCATTTATGAAGATAATCGCAAGAAACTTTATTTCCGTGTGTAAAAAAATATTATGCGTAATCTGTACGAAGATTGAAAAAGTTACTTAAAAATTACGGATTTTAAAGAAAATTTTGTGATTTTCGTAAAAAACCGTTTTTGCGAAAAATAATTTAAACAGAATTTTTTGTACATTTTTTTTATTTAAAAGTACTTTATTTTTGCAGTTAATTTGTGAAGTTTGAAAGCATTAACTTAAAAATTATGCCCTTAACATAAAAAAATTAATAAAAAATACGCGATTTTACAATTAACCAAACCTTGAAGTCGAAAAATAGTTTATCGCCAAAGACCTTTGAACTGTTTAACCGTCGACCGCATCTAACTCAAGGGTTACACTATAAAGTTCTGTCTTAAACAGGGGGAAATCAGTAAATTTGGCGAGTAAAAAAAAATGCGAGTGAAAAGGTTATTTTTGCTTCAACTTTCGTCATTTTTTCAAAATTAAATCATTATAGATGTTAGATTAAGATGACAAAATGTATTCAATACATTTCTGAGACTCATTTAAAATATTTATCAGTATCAAAATTTTTGTTCTCTTTCATAAAACTTATAGTTTACTTTAAAATAATGCCTAATGTATAAATCTCTTTTTTTTAACATAATAAAAACGCAAAATTTGACCATTTCGAATTTTTTTTTTTTGAATTATTCAGTTAAATAAGCATAACTTCCTTAGAAAATAAAATAAAAGCTATGTTAAAATAAAAAATTCTTCATTATTAATTGCATGTTATTAATATATCAAAAATCACTAAATTGGCATGTCACAATTAATTGTTAAATGAATATTTTTAATCAATATTAGTATAAAATAATAAATTAATTTTGTTTTGTATTTTAAAGATTTCTTCTAAAATGAATAAATATAGATGAATTTAAATGAAAATGATTTTTAAAAAGTTCATTGATCATTTAGAATCAGTGACTAAAAAAATAAAATGCCGAAAACTATTTTTTTTAAGAATTTTAAAAAAAAAACTTTATTTTTTTTACAAAACAATGATGTTTTGCATATTTTATGATTTTTTTCTAAAATGAATCAAAATCGTTGCGTTTAAATAAAAATTATTTTTAAAAATTTAGAATCAGTGATTTAAAAAATAAAAAGCCAAAAACTTTTTTGAACAAATTTTAACAAAACACTCAAAATACTTAAAACAATCATTTAATAATTTCTTCTTTTACAAAGATAATTGCATGAAACATTTTTTCCGTGTGTCGAACATTTCGAAATATCCTCACAATTTTACTTCAAGATTTAAAATAGTAGTAAAATTTTGTAATTTCAAAAATTTCTACTTTTCTGTCTTTTTTCAACATACAACTATTTTTAAAAAGGCCACATTTTCGTTTCCGGGGACTAAAAAATTGCAAAGAAAGAATTGAAAAGTGAGTGAGTGATTTATAAATGTGGGACGGCTTCTAGGGGAAGGTTTGATTTTAATGTTAAAATAAGCACGCAGAGTTAAAATAACTTAATTTATTAATAACACAACTAAAACATTAACTATTTACAAGGGGTTTTAAATTATTCGAGATAACACCATACTAATTCCGAAAACACGTACTCTTTCTCAAAACAACGGAGAGACCGATTTCCTCTGACCTGCCTTCGTTCAAGCTTTGGTGCAACTCCCAGTTTCTTCTTTCTGCCACCTTTATAAATACATGACCTCATCGTATCGCGCAGCTAAAACTCACGTGGTTTCGATTAGTGGTGCCATCTCTTACAATAAAAATCAAAAGAAGTAAAAGAAAACTTGCACTCCTTTCCTACATAAATTCGCACTGTTCGCCTATTCGAGGGTTTTTAGCGACAGAATTCGAAATTTTCAACCATGGTCAAGTCACGAGGACGACACCTAAGCTTTTACCCACCTCTCCTAAGTACCACACCACATCAACGCAAGAACAAATTTCGAAAAAGGGAGTTTTAATGTCATAGTTGAAGAAATCACTCACATCGCGCATACACACACATAAGTGCTATCGTCCTGAGGGGAACAGGAAATTCCCATGGGATTAAGTTATTCACTGGTAAAAGCCCGTGCAACGCCGGGCTAAGCAGAGAGGAAAGATGCAAATAAGTAAAAGTAATTTTGAGAAATAATATTGGAAGTGGTGATTTTGTGAAGAGAAGGGAAAATGTTAAACGAAAAAGCCATGACACGCACTCACGGGCCATACACTCACATCGTACGCGTCACACCCACACAAAAGTGCTGGCGTCAGAAAGAAAGGAGGAAATTAACATGGGGATTAAGTTATACCCTCGGTAAAAGCCAGTGCAACTCCGGGCCGGGTCAGCTAGTATATATATATATATATATATCTTGTTCAAATTTTCATTCCTTAATAAAATACTTTCTACTCATCCATTCAAAACAGGAATTGACTTAAAATGTTTTCATATTACTTGTTTTTTACTTATAAAGTTGTTTAGTCAAAAAAGGAATTTCTTGGAATCACCAATAAATCTATCAAAACTTGAACGTCTAAAGAATCAGTAATATAAAGCAACATAATATTTTTAATGCTTTAAAAAAGGTAAATCGAGACGCGTTTTGAAATAGTGTAGTAGGATTTTTGAATTAGATGTTGTAAATAAAGGGGATTCGAAATATGTATGCATATGAATTTAAGTTATTACATATAAGAGCACAAATAAAAACTTTGCAAAATCAAAAAATTGTTAATTATGCCAAAAAAGTAAGATTTGTAGAGTTAAAGAATTTATATTCGTTGCAATATTCAGTCAATATATTATACCTCTTTGTTTTGCAACATGATTTTTTATACATATAGTAAAGAGTAATTATATAGCTCCAAATATAAAGTAAAGAATCATTATTTATAGTAATTTTCTTCACTAAGAACGTTGTCTTCTCTCCCTGGCTAAGTAAAATATTGCCATCCTCTTTACAAGAATAAATTTCGAGATTTTTCATCGTGACTTGTTTTCTATGACAGTGAAAATGATTTATCGACAGCTTATATTGCAGCGTTAATAACTAATAAATTAGCATGCTTGAAGTTCTGACGTCATAATTTACAATTTTTGACGGTTCCTACGAGTTTATTTCCGGTAATATTTGTCAAAATGATAGAAGTGAATTTAAATTAGTTTTTGTTTTTCTTTTTGATTGAAACATATCTAAATATTCAACAATACTACTTTCAGGAACTTAATTTTAGTTATAAATATATTCTATTTACTGGAAAATGATTTAATTTCTGATCAATACTTAAGCATTTATAACCGAATGGAATAATAAAGTTTTCTTGCATGAAAATGCATATTGTGTTTTGAAACAAATGCTTTTCACAATGGGCTAAATTCATGACGGCCACATGATAATATAAACACGTGTTCTACATTGAATTCAAAACGGACAATAAACTAGCTCGTACTTTTTATTCTATTTGTAAAACTTAGGTAAAATTTCAATTTGCATAATTGGGTAAAGATGTTCAAGAGTTATAAAAAGGAGTTTCTGCAAAAAGATTTTAAAATTAAAGAAAAAAAGTCTTGTTTTATACATGTACTTTTAAATAAAGTGACAAATATTAATTTTTTTAAAAAAAAATTTCTGTAAAAATCGTAATTTGGCAACAACGAAGTGCATGAACTGATTTGCTGAAAATAGATAATTGCATTTATAGTGACTATGACGTCACATGTGTTTTTGAACTTGATTGGCTAAAAACACGTGGTTTAAAAATATCATGTGATTATGACGTCACATGAATTTAGTCCATTGGTGAAATTAGAAATAATTTTTGGTCGCGCTTTCAAAATACTTGATAATGAGTAATTCTTGTATAATACACTTATAGCCTCAATATTTGTGCACCCAGAAAGAGTTATCTGAAAAAAACGGGATTTTACTTTCTTAAGTATGCGTAAATAAGTGATTAAAAAATAATAATTTTATTGTAAAAAATTACAAATGAATGGAGGACTTATTAGCTTCTTTGGCCACATCTAGCATCAATGCATGATGTGATACAGTTGGCCATTGAGGCATACAAGTCCCGTATGTTGTCCTGCGACATATCGTTCACAGTTGCTGTAAATGCACATCTAATTCGTCAAACTCATAGTCGTCCGTTCTAAATGATCGCAGGTGTAAACGATTGTGACAAATCTGGGGATCTAACAGTGAATGGTACCCTTTCTGAAAATCACATGGTGTTCGCTTTGGAAGATAGTTCGCTTGATCGCTTGTAATAGGTCAATGCACTTCTAAATTATATCCTACAAACAATGGTTGTGGAAGGAAACTTCAGGCATTAGATCCACCGATGTAAGAGCTGCCACGAAATAACAATTTCTGTCAAACAACTTCTGACCGGAACGTTTTACATTAATGTCTGTGGCTTATCCTTTGCGGCTGAGACATTGGAATGCAAGAGAGAAGAGTTATTGGATGATGTATTCCAACTATGAGAATTTCGGAAACAGGGCCTTCTAAAAACACAAGTTGTTTGTGTGTGGTCTTTTGGAAGTTTGTGACGGGACGCGATGAGTCAGACAGCCCACGGGCGCAATTCATGGCAGATTGCAAACAATGATTAACTGTACAGGAGATAATCCTATGAAACCTTTGATGTGTGTGGGTGAACATAGTTCTGTAGAAAAGTGCTCCTGGAAGCCCTGCCATGAGTGATAACACATGTGGCTGAAGAATGTCATGAGCGTACCTCCAGGTTGTTATGGTGCCGTGGATAAATATTAAGGATGAATCTCTGGCGTATTCAATAGTGTCCCATACCATAACACATGCGGGAGCGGTGTACCGATGTACAGTGAATGTAGGATTTAGACGTCCGTCATGTACACGATTCTCATCTCTGCCTAAAGTGAATCTGGATTCTTCACTGAAGACTACCTCACTTCATTCGTTTGCAGACCAATCCCTTCGAGTGTAACACAATTCCAAACGGAAGCGACGTGAATGGGTATCAATGGCAGTACACGTAATGTGCTCCTGCAATGATGCGGACTAACGCAGTGCCCGTAGTGAATTTGCTGTCTGTGTATGGATAGAGGACAATGAGACAGTTGACGCTATGCATGCGTGTCTCGACTATTGGTATATCGAGGGAATCCTACACATGGGCACCATGTAACCGACATCTATCTTTTTCACTGGTCCCTATACCTTCTCACAGTACAGTCAGAATGGCCTAGGTAGCGAACTATTCGCCGAGCATAACCGGTTTCCATAATCCCTATGATTTTCTTCTCTCTAACTCTGAGAGCTTCTAATATTGTCTTTGAAAGAGTTGTAGTGGTATCTCTATTTAAAAATTGTCCATCTTCAACATATTAAATGCTCGCTCACAAGATCGCAGCTTACTTGTTTTATAATCGAAGGAGCACGAAGATCAACACCCTCTACTAGCATTACGCAATGTTCACACACACAATCACACTTCATTTCTAAATAATTATATATCTGCCACACACGTACCTGCATGCATTGTAACTCATAACAATCATACTCTTACTAATTGCTACACAAGTTTTTGTTCCAATGACTGTAACATGATAATTAAAACCATATATTTGCTCGTATTGTCCAAATTGCTTGCATGTTTAAAATTTTCATTTAAAACATTTGAAAGTAAGTTGTTAATATATTTCCCTGGAAATAATTTGACATATTCTAACTTTTTTTTCTAAGTGTTAAAGTTACATTTTCCTGTAAAAGGTATTAAGACTAATTTAATAACCTATTTTTTAATGTTTGTTAGCTTAAAACACTTAATCATAATAATAATTTACTAGTGTTTTTGTATATAATATTATTATGTTATTAATTTAATAACTAAACTCAGTAGCTCGTTATAAATATTCAATGATAATGAAAAGATTCTGTTTGGATTCGAGAAATTTGTGAAAGATCAGGGTACATAAAAGGAAATAACCCTGCTGTATTTATTCCACATTTACATGCTCTTTCTAAAAGGGACTTTCTAAAATTTCTCGAATTCATCTGCGAGACATGGATATAGTCAACGTTAGTGGATGTATTCACATTTGCATCATATGTATGACTTTTCATTGAAATATCCTGTTCTATGCTATCTCCGTACTGATACATAGTTGCAATGAAATGGAGTTCTAACTAGTCAAGCCATCAAAAGTTTATTATTTGCATATTCTCTCGTAAGGTATACGCATACGCAATTTCGTCCCATTCCAAAGCCATCCCAACCGTCCTTTCATTGATGGGTCTTACATATAATATGTACATTTTATATTTAATCTATAATTATACAAATGTAAATTTTAGTATTTCAATATGATCTAAAAGCATATTTTGATGTCCTGATCGATAGTAAATATATGAATGCATAATAGCTTTACATAAATTCATCTTTGTCAATATGAAGGAAACAATTGCGTAAAAGTAGTGAAAAAGTAGTAATGGTGCTTTTTTTTTCAATTTATTTAAAATAATGAGTTTCATTACCGATGGAGGGTAAATGATTCAACATAAGATATAAAGTAAAATATTCTTAAAAATTGGATAGTAATTTTAGTTTCAGTTATAATGCATGTTTACATGCATATATGATAAATTATGGATTCAGGTAAATTTCCTTTATCCTACATGGCTTTTAATTAGATTATACTTGCATTGCTGTCATCAAGTATTACACAACTTCTGATAGTGCTAATTACTAGATTTTGAGTCTCAGTTATTGAAAATTAAGAATTTCTTTTATCGATTTTCCTGGCTGACAATATACTAATATAGATCTCTATTGACTTAGAAGATTTTTTTCTACATTTCCAGTACACGTATTGTAATGTTATAAATTATGAAGCATTTACTATAAGTTTTGAAATTTTAAAATTATGTTTTTATAAATATAGTAATGGCTGTTATATATATATATATATATATATAAGCCATAGCATTAGCTTTTGATTTTATTGAAAACAAATTTATAGCTTTCACCTCTAGATTTAAATATGATAAAACTAGAACTTTCTTAAAGGAAAAAAAAATATTGTAATTTATACACCCATAACTTTCTCACCTCCTTAAAGTTGATTTCCACAAAACCCTTTTTTAGAGGATTTTTGTTCAACAAAACTATCCTTGCCAAATTTCAAATATATAGGACTAATAATTCAAAAATGTGTATCTTTCTCTAGAATTCACCCGTAGCACCCCTTAAGATTCGATCTCTATTAAAAGAAAGAAACTTGGTTACCAAATTCCAAGTATATTGTTCTAAAAGCTCGGGAGATCTATCCTAATGTTTTGGGAAAATATAAGAAATGTACTCAAAATTTAAAAGCCTTTACTACATTTTTTTCGGTGGACATTTGTAATAGTAATATGGTTTTAAATAAATTTTGAAAGATTAATCTAAATTAATACTGTTAAATTATTTATTCATAGATTAGGATAAAATATCGAAATTAATCTTTATACAATAACTCATATTTTCCAACACCATATGCATATTTCATCTTTATGTTCAAAAAAATTATTTTTAAAGTTTCTTATTTATAGTAAAAATAAATGGTGTTTTTTTTTCTAATTTTATTTTTAATTTGAGACTGCCCGGTTATTTTTAATTGAACAAAGGAAATAAGTAAGTCATTAAACCTAAATAAATAAAGAAAGCTAATTAAAATAACTGTCTTCATGTGCTTGAGCAAAGAAAAATTTCAATAGATGACAAAATAATCTGAATTACATATCATAATGAAGCACGTATGAGTTTGAGAATGAGATTTGTCTGATATCCCAGCGTTATAATTATTATGGTGAAATCAAAAACGTAAAGAAAACGTTAAATCCATTTAAGTACTTGACGAAGAATTGTTTTACTAGAAGAAATTCCTTTGTATGTATGTATGTATATATATATATTATAGATTTTAGTTACAAATGTCATTAAGATGTTTGAAACGATAATTAGATTTGAAATTACCACTTTCGAGAATAGAGACGAGGTTAATTTCCACTATTAACTTACTTTTCGCTATCCAATTACTGAAGTAATATAATTTAATTTTTAATCAAATCTCAATATATTTATTTAAAATATGTGTTTAAGAATGCTATGTTCTTTGTTATAAAGGTATGAAAGTTTTTCTTATATTTATACTATAGTAATGATGTTGAAGCTAATGGATGAAACCTTATAGTATAAGTTATCAAAAAACAAAAATCTTATTTAGTTTAGTAGTTATTTTTTCTCAATTAAAAGTAATTTTATTTTGAAATTGGAATGAAAAGGTATACATAATAAAAAAAAAGAATTTTGGTATTTGAACTTAAATTTACAACAGATTTATTTAACATATATATATAAGGGGCGATTTGCTATCAGACCGACAAGCTTTCAGGGTGTGTAGCGAGTACAGAGACGACTCAGAATTGCACAGGAAAAAAGGGTCGCAAATGGCATAGTTCCGAGCTAAGGCGCTAAGAAGCAAAGAACAGAAACAGCAACACATTAATGGAAAGACCCTGACAGTGGCACTGCATGGACGCAACTTTTGAAAAGCGAGGGATAGGTCGTGGTGTCCCAGTTTATTATCCTGCAAATCACCGGAACTATCATGCATGAACTTTTTGTGTACAAGACGTCCGTTCCTTCTGTTAAAGAACTCAACACTCAAACATCTGTAGTTGCAAGGAATCTTCCAGAAAGTAAACGCTGTTGTCATGTCTGTCAAACGACTTCTGGTCATAATTTTAAACACATGTTGTAATACATCCTTTCAATAAAACGTTTTTCTCATTAATGTGTTGCTGTTTTCTGTTCATTTGTTTCTTCTTCATTGCACCATAGCTCGTAACTACAGCATTTGCGACCCTGTATTCTTATGCGATTCCTTGACGATCTGGTAACGAATCACCCTGAATGCATAAAGTGTGTGTGTGTTATTTCATTTTCTCTCCCTCTCTGTATATATATATATATTATAGCTTATAAATTTGTCTTTTATGATTATTTTATTAAATGTTTCAAATATCTAACTATGTGACGGGGCTATTCGTGAGATTTCAATACTAATCCTCTTGGGAAACTTTGGGGCCAGCATTTATACTATTTCACAGCCTTTTCAGGAAAAACACGAGATAGTTATATGTTAATTAGTTCGACTATATAAAGTCTACATTTTGTAAATGTAGAAGAAGGAGTTGCCTAGCTGTAACGTAAGTATCGCCGGTGAATGACTTCACGAACTTAGCGCGCGTTTGATAGATATAAATTATAATAGTAGATGTGGTTAGATTGACAATCGAAGATATCAGATTCAGTACCGACCTGAGGTTAGCAAGTGTTCGTCTCCTTGTCCATTCTGATAGCCGAGATTACTTGGATTTGAGTATTAGAATTGAGTGTTTGGATTAATCGACGTATTAGGGAATCACTCCTAGGTTTCTACTTATAATTAAACTTGTGATTGTTTATGTGTTTGTCAGTCCTGAATAAACATAATTGTTATTATGGCTTTTGTTGGTGATGATATGTTTCCTCCCACACTTAGAGACGCGCCGGGCAGAGTGAGCGGGGTCCGAGAAAGGACCCAGCCACCACAACTATGCTGGAAATGCTTAAATCTTAGTTCAATTTATTGTAAGACTTTTAAGTTAATTATATTTCAGTACCCATAGTAAGCTTTCAATTGCATTGAAAGGTATTTTAATAGACCTTGCATCTTGATTAAAAAAGGACAGGATTTTTTTAATTTCTAAAAACGGAAGCATAACTATCGTTTATTCCTACATAACCCCTCTCCATCGCACAAGCGATATCCATAAAACACAGTTTTAGTGGATTCCTACTCAACTGAAAACAAGTTCTTACTAAATTTCAAGTCTGTAGGTCTAACAGAACAAAAGAATGGATGTTTTTCTCAATAACACTCCCGTAATACCCTCAAGAAAGTCTATTTCAGCAAAATACTTTCTTATTTGATATCTACTTAACAAAAAAAACATGTTTGCTGAATTTTATGTCTTTAGGTTTATTAGTTCCAAAATCTAGAAATTTTCCATATGCATTTCCTCTTTAACCCCTTTCACACATTTATATATTTCAAATTCGAACCTCTTTTGTCAGCGGATCTCTTCTCAAAAAACATGCACTCAAGTGTGTAGGGCTAATATTTTCTAAAATCTCGAGATGAATGAGTCGCTCTTCTTGCTCCTCTCTTTTTCATACACAAAATCTTTAGAAAGAAAAGAAAATTTCAAGTAATCGAAAAGGTTTTCATATTAACCTGGCACTTCTCACCCAGGGTATGTCATAGACGCCTCCTAAATTTTTTCAAGACTCCATCCGCTCACTCGCGACGAAGACTAAAGGAATGTATAAGCAATTTACTGAATGCCCTAATGTAAAGAACAAAAAAACTAAATCTACGCCTGAAAAGTGTAATAAACATATTGTATTTCCTACTTTTCTTCTCCTTTTTCATTTATTTTTATGCAAACTGTACTGTAAAACAGAATATAAACACAATTGTGAAAGAGATATCCTGCGCGTAAAAATCCGTTCGGTTAATGCCGGGTTAATTTAAATACATGTATATTACTAATGAACTGAAATTATTTTAATTCTTATATCAAATGATAAGCAGGATATATCATATGACTACTAAGAAAATAGTACATATAATTTTATAAAAATTTTAACAATTTATGATAATTTTCACCGTTTTAAAATACATATAAATTACTTTTTTTACTTATTTTATAAAATAAAATTTTAAAGTAATTAAAATTATTCAAACGAATATTTTTGTAGTATTTCTCAATAAATTAACTATTTATTTGTTCTTTTTTCACACAATTAGCTCCAACTGAACGGTTGCCTTGATTATTTTTTATTTTGGCTGTATTCTACTTGAAATGTCTTATTTATATTAAAATAATAATGCCTTATTTATATACCAAAGAACATAGAAGCTTACAATTTTATTCCATAAAAAACGCTTCTAAGATTTGAAAATTGCATCATTTACTCCTTAATAACTTAAAAGACAGTTAGATTGCCTAATAACGCGGAGAGATGCTGAAAGATAATTTCTTGAAAATCATTACTTCAAGATTTTTGCTTTTCCTGGAAAGTTTCAGAGATTAATTACCCCAATTTGGTTCTACTTTTTCCCCCTGATGCATTTCATAAATCTTTGAGAAAATAAAGCACGTGTGGTATCTTTATCAGCTTCTTAATAAACTTGAAGTTTATCCTATGCTAATGTTACTCTACTTTCTAATTTTTTTAATTTATATATATATATAAATATAACATATATATATAAATAATAATAATATATATATATTAAACAATACGTCAGTCATCGTCGAAAAATTTATAATCATTGTTCTTCAATATTCGTTCCAAAGGTCAAGAGTTTACTATTGTACTACTATGGCTAATTTTTACTGTGCCTGGACTGATTATACTTAAGTTTATTTCTATATATATATATATATATATATATATACTGGTGTCCAAAGGTTAAGCATAATTGATAATTATGTGAATAAAGAAGGAACTGTAAATCAGAATGGCGGGAAACGTGATATGCGAGAGTAAAATGATTATAAAATAAGGAAGCAAATCAAAAGAATGATAATAATTAATTTTATTATCCAAAGTAGCAGTTTGAAAGAAAACTAAGCATAGCAAGGATTCACACTTTAAAGAAAAAAAAGAAAAAAACATTAAATAATATACTGATGCTGTAGTTTCGTAAGGCGTGTGGTCACCTCTGACAGCCAGGCACGCGGCACAGCGATTTACCATAATTGCTATGAGATGATGAATGAGTTGTGGACTCAAACGGTTTCAAGCTTCTTGGAGAGCTCTCATCAGTTCTGTAACGGAGCTTGGTGGGTGCGAAAGGACTGCAATTTGTCTCCCGAGCATATCCTATACATGCTCAAAAGGATTTGAATCAGAGAAGTTCGCAAGCCACGGCATGCGCTGGATGTTTTCCGTTTCAAGAAAGTCATCAATTAGCACCACTCAGTGACATGGCGCATTATGATCCATGAATATGAAGTCAGGACCGACAGCACCTCGAAACAAGCGAACATAAGGCTCAAGAACTTCCTCTCTGTATCTTTGAGCAGTCACAGACCCCGTGTCAAAGAAATTGAGATCTGTGCGGCCATCCATCATGATGCCTGCCCATACCATTACTCCCCATGATGGAAAATGATGACTTTCCGTTATGTTTCTTGGTTCAAAACGTGTTTCACGTTCTCTCCATATCGTTACCCGCCGAGAATCACTACTCAGACTAAACCGGGACTCGTCACTGAACATCACATTGGCCCACTCTCCTACACTCCATTGTTGATGTTTCAAACTCCAGTTCAAACAAGCACGTTTATGCGCAGACGTGAGAGGAATGCAAGCTGCTGGTCTTCTGGCATACAGGTCAGCATGATTGAGTCTCCTGTAAACCGTTTGTATCGAAATTCGTATTCCTGTAGCGACTGTGAGTGCCGAACCTAGTGCTCTGGCAGTACTGCCCCTCTGACGTCACGTACTTATTACCAGATATCAGTCTTTGCGATAGGTTGTGACCTTGGTCGACCTGATACTGGTTGTCGGGTAACATCTCTCATTCTTTGAAACCTCTGCCACAGTCTTGAGATCACAGACTAGTTCACATTCAGAATTCAAGACACTTCGGTTTGTGATCGTGAGGATTCCAGCATTCCAACGATTCTTCCTTTCGTAAACATGTCCAATTAGCGTCTTTGGGCCTTCATTCACCTTGTTTGATGGTTAACAACGTGCCTTCGCACAGCAGTTGCACGAAACTTGTCTGAACTGCCTATGCTGCGTGAATTAGTTTTTCAACGTTCCGACATGCGCCGGTGTTTCGCACAGGACGTAGTCGACTGAAAAGTTTTGCATAAACCTAATGTTTCTTCTTCACCCAGTTAATATCCTCAAGAAATTTGGAATAATTTTACGAATATTTACTCCATGTTTTTCGCATTTTATGATTTATGCTTCAATTTTGGACACCAGTGTATATTAATATATATATATATATTCTATATTCTAGTTTGCTATAGTACTACTGTGGCTAAGACTTTATACTATCATGACTAGTTATCTTAGGTTTATAACTATTTTTTGTATATCTCTAAATTTTATATATATAGTCAAAATTCTCTACTAGAGAGAGATGAATAATCAATTATCAAAACTGAAAAAAATTGAAATTGCAGATTAACTAGACATCACATTTTAAAAAGGATTTATAAGAAATTAAAAAAAAAAGTTTAAAATATAAACATATGGATGCTACAATATTATAAGCATGGCTGAATTAAGACAACTCTTATGTCTAAAATAATTTATATAAAAGTGGGGTTGAACAGGTTTTTGGCCAGCCAACCTTCCCCCTTTCTGTAAATAATACTGAGCAAAAACCTATTGAAAATAATGGTTAGAATAACTAAATCCATTACAAGAATATATATATATATGATTTTCGAATCGTATATTCTTTAAATCAGAAGCTTAAATTAAGCTTATGTCATCCACGCATATAAAAGAATGACTTAAGTTATTACCTATATTATCATTTATATTGAAGAGCGGATACATATATAGTTGTTTTCAACAAGAACATCCTTTTAAAATTGAATACGTATTCTTATTAGTATAGTTAAATGTTTAACTATTCTGTTTTCTCAATTTAATTTCATGTACTTATTCAATTATAAGTCTTAAATATATAACAAATTAAATATTTCAACGCTACATATTTATATAATGATTTCCTGAGTGAAAATAAATAAAAAATTGTCAGGTATTTAAATTTCTTATTGGAAATGATAAAGATATTTAAAAGTTGATAAAAGTTAATGAAAACAAAAAAATAAAACGAAACTTTAAAAATAAGTTATACTTTTTTTTCTTTTCCTTCCACTACCCATCACGCTAACGTGAACAGCGGTTTGAATTTTAAAATATACAAACTGCTTCTCAAAAATTGTAGACGCACAAATCAAGTTCTGAACATAAATACACTTACTCATTTTTTAAAGCCATGTGAAAAAGAAAACTAAGTGTTAAATTATAATGTTCTAGTTATGAAGCATTTTTAATCATACTATTCTCTTTTAGAATGTTTTCCGCTTTAAATTTTAAGTCATATTTTGTAGTAAATAGTTTGTGCTACCCTTTATTTATAAAAAGGAGTTTAAAAGGTAAATTAATAAAATACATGTGCAAAAATGCAAACATAAAAATTATATATGTAATACAGTGGAGTAACTTTTCTTAATACATTAAGAATGTTGCTTTTTTTTCCAGAAAAAGAAGAAATCGAACATGTACACACAGAGATATTTGAAGATAAAATCTTATCACAAAAAAAAGGAATAGAGTATCAAAAATAAAAATAAATAAAATGATCTAATTTAAATCTATTTAAATATATAAACTCACAATAGTATAAAAAATTATAGTTATTTTTATATAAATCCTCGATGGAGTTTTCTTAAAGTATCAATAGTCATACATAATTATGTATAAACTTTTATTTTTCTTATTTAAAATCCAGATTATTTGTCAACTGAAGTTCTCACGAAATCTTTTCATTTATGATTAAAAGAGACTGGATAAACATCAGTACAAAATATTTAGCTATTCTTTCATACTGAATGTAAAGCCTTCTAACCGTCAAGTAGTGAAACCCTATCTCAAGGACACCTTGAAGACGAGCTTCATCACGAATTATGTTTCCAAAGAGCAATTAAATTCTAATTGAGCCAGCAATCATACCGTCTTTTTAGTAATTGAGTCAATTAAATTCAAGAATATTTTCTTATTTTATAAGGCTGGTTCTGGTGTCGGATCATTAACGTAAAATAGTCATCGTTCTATTTTTCTAAATTAATTATTCAATGTCATTTAACAATTATTATCTCTTTTTTACTTATATATATATCTGCAATACTAGATAGGCGTTTCAACAAATTAAAGGATAAATTGTCTTATAAAAATAACATACCGTTTTATAATTTCAATTTCTATTACGAATACTTATGATTGTTTAAACTCCATTTTTTTTTAATATTCTACGACTTTTAAAATGTGTGCACCTTCGAAGAAATTTAAATTAATTTTATAGTTTTGAGAAATGAAGCATATTTGTTAACAAAAATAAAACAAATCAGAGACAATAACATTTTAAATACATCAGGAATTCAAAAATTATATCATAAAACAAAGGTAGATGTTAGTATTTTAAATGCATTAGCAAGCGATGATATAAAATGAAATTAAAACTTACAAAATCTTACACAATTTAAAATTAAAGTGTTTCTTCCAAATGCACTTTAGATGAAAATATAGTGATTAAGAAAATAAAATAAAATTTAATTTAAGTTTATTTTTAATTAAGTCTTCTATTTGTGTGGGAATACGCTTTCAATACATTTAAATATATAAGCTCACATTAAATATTAATTTAAATATTACATTTAAATAATAATCTAACATTAAATGTTAATTTAAATGTTACATTTAAATGTTAAGCAGACAAAGTTCAATGCATTAAACGTATGAAATGAAACTAATGCGTGTAGCTATCATTTACACTCCAAATTACTCTTCAATTTTTATTTTAAAACTTTAATTTATTTTTATATATGAAAAATTTAAAAATCATAATACTGAACTCAATCAAATTTCAGTAACTTGAAAAATGTAAATTAATTAGTATCAAAATCCTAATGAATACCAAACTTAGGTGAACATAAATCTTTCTTTTGTAATTAATTAAAATTTTGCCTCAGATTTAAAACACCGTATACAAACTAAAATTATTTTTTTTGTAATTACAAATATATACTACAAAAAGTTTCTAATAACTGTTTTACTTTGTTTTAATTCGTTAATCATCGAGAGTATTTTAAGCCTGATCCGTATGTATCATATACTCCATTTAGTTAATACCTTTTTACAGAAAAATTATTATTTTTATTAAATAGAAACTAAATTGAATTATTGACTTATAATTTATAATTCTAGTTCTTATATCAAATAAAATTAAAATTAATGACACAAGATATATATAACAATAAAATTATTTTTCATCGAACAAGGTATAGCGATATATTCCGGGGAGTTGCCAAAATTTTTTTTTAAAAATCCGAATAAGTAAAGGGCAGAAAGAACAAATTATCGATAAAATATTATTAAATTATAGAAATATCTGAGTAGATCAGACTATTGAAAAAATAATATTAAGTTATAGAATTTTGGAAATTTATTATCACTAATACATAGACTATTGACAAGATATTGTTAAATTCAGGTTCATTTTATAAACAAGTACATATTACAATATTATTAATTTAAATGCCCATGTTTTGGAACCGATAAAATGTTTGGTAAATTACAACCCTTGCATGAAGACTGAAATTAAATATTAAATTATCTCTAAAAGTATTAGTGCAACATGGACTTGTATTCTTCGTGTTATCGTAAATTCATCCTGCAACGGAAACTTTTGTGAAAGATTATGAGAAAATATAGCGCATTAAATTACAAGTAGAAGGATACTTTAAGAGATAAGTACCTCCTGACCTCATGGATTATTGCTTTAGAGAAATACTGCCATGTGGCTGATTTTGGAAGTGCGCCTTAAATTCAATTTAATTAAAAAACTATTTCGAAGAGAACATCGTGTACCAAATTTCTTTTTGAAGAATGGTGAAATTTCATTCTTGGCATTTAGAAAGTTGTCTCTGCATTTTCTAGAAGTATGAAAATTTACTCCTCTGCGCTGATTGATCTGACTGTTGATAAATGTTTTGGGGAGTGACTGTCTTCATTGCCCTAAGCTGTTCCTAACCAAGCTCTGAAAAAAATATTTTATCGAACTTTCTTATTTCCAGATTGTAACGGTTCTGTCCGTAATTCTACTAGTTATCATCTTGGGTAAAATAATCTTTTGAACTGTGATTTCAGTTGAAAACCACTTTCTAAAAAGAAGACTAAGTTTAAGTAAATTAGAACTTCTGTTTAAGTGTAAGTCATAGAGAAGTTGGGATGATGGTTGAAAGTTGATATAGAAGGGTGAATGAGATAGCGACCAGAGGTCGAACAGTTTAGTCAAGTTGGAAGATATCCAAAGATTATTCAAGTAGTGGAGAAAAGACCGCTTAAGGGTTAAGATAAGAGCTCATTTTTTTATTTCTATTACATTTAAATTAAACATGATTGCACCTCGGGTTTAGTGATATAAGTGCCTTCTTCCCTTAAGTTGGTAAAATTTATTAAGTTAAATAACCAATAAATATGTGTACGTATTAAAATTACTAATGTATACTCGAACCCTCCAACACCCCCGTCCAAGGGAAGGCAACAAGATGAAAATCTCTTAAAAATTTTCATCTTTACCCATTTTTGTTCGTTTACAAAGATTCCCACCTTTCAACAGATGCATAGCACGTTATCCATTTTTCTTTAATGTTAATTTGGTTGGTAGCGACAATCATTGACAAAAACGGCAAAGGAAGCACGGGTGAAAATCCAATCTTGAAGATTAGTTTATACTCAAAAACATGCTTCTTCTGAAGGTTAATCAGAGTGGCGGAATAATTAGATTAGGGAATTACTCCGAATATTTAGGTGATCGCATTAAAAGAAATTAGTCTTAAGAATGATGTTTACTGAGAAGAATTCACCAAATCAATGTTTGAAGGGTTTATTAAAAAGCACAAATGAAAAGGATAACTGAAACATGAGCAGTGAAGAAAAACTGAGAAATCCGGAGTGAAAACTGAAAGAAAAATTAGAAAAAGTTACTTAAGGAACCCTTTAAAGGTAAGTGAGAGTACACCGCGTCACAATTAGTGAAAGAAGAATGTGAAGGAAGTTATGAACCCTATATTTAATGTTATTTCTACGTCAAAGTAAAATATCTCTCCAACTGAAATTTTAGATTTACTTTCTTAAGATATCATGCTGATAAATATTGGTCCAATCCTATAGAAAAGATAGATGTTTATCATCATGAGATATTGTATTGTTAAAGAGATTTAAATTAACTCCTGAAAAATCAGACAATTTCATGATTCATACTAGTTTTTTTCTTTTTGTTAAAACTCTCTCTCTCTCTCTCTCTCTTAACGAGGATATTCTATGAGTTATAGGTGTCGTCTGTATCAATTGACTAAAGTTCAAATTTTCGAGGTCAGATATATTCAAGTCCATTTTTGACAAATATAACATAATACTAAAAAACATACACTCGAGATTAATAGAATTTTTCAAGCCATGAATAACATGAGGGTACAATTTTTAAATACAAAACAAAAATTCGAATAAAAACTACACATTCATATAGATTCGTCTCTTTTGAAAAATGTTAAATAGCAAAATTTCCGTTAATTTTTATTTGGATATGTTTGATACATTTATTGTTGTACTTGGTATAGCACTACAAAGCAAATCTATGTTATAAATGATTTCACCATGTAATTTTGAACCATGTTCAAATGATGATGACAGCACCTAAGCTTGCACCTCATTCTTCGAATACCGAATTGGGAATGCAATATTTAGATTGTAGAATGCAGATTTTTTAATTGTATTTTTAATATAATCCCAGTATTGCTTATCAAATGATCAAAAGTGCATTACATCTGCTTATGATGTGATACCCTGATGTTACATAATGATGTATGTACCAGAAATAAAAATCATAATACATATTTCAATAAATGTAAAGATATCGTGGCTATCGCTATAATAAACGTATTTTCAATCTTCAGTTATGGAGTTATCTTTACCATAAACTATTCGAAAAGTATTTGAATGGAAAGTCTGAGATCTCGAAGGAATCTTTCAATACTACACTTTTGAAGTACAGACTAAACATTTCAGGGTCTTCTAAAATAACACTTGATATTAGTTTGAATGAGGTAACAATGATATTTAAGGTTGGAATGACTGATAGTCTAGATATTTTGAAGCGTCTGGGTTTTAAAGTAGAGAATATTTTTTCTGTCATTTCTACTTTTTAGGCTGAGAATATGTGAATAACACTTGATGAAAAAATATATCTAGATCGAATTTTCTCGTAGAGCTCTAAGATTCAAAATAACCCAACCATGAATTATCTGCAGAAATAGAAAACTTAATATAAGATACGGGTATATTTAAAGCTTAAAAATAACTTATTTCATTGAACAATAATAAAATATGATTTTTTCAGGTTCTAATTTTCACATTTCCTTACAATAATTAAAGAAAAGTTTCTCAATACAAATATATCAATGTTCATAGAATTATTGAATTTTTTAAACAATATTCTGTACATCTCAATTTTGCGAAAATGACAAATGGATTTTTTATGTAGCATGATTAATAATTTTTTTAAAAAAATATAATTTATTTAGTTTTATATTTTTTAATTTTTTTCATTTTTTAGGATTATAAATGCATAGATTAAAGCTAAAATTTCCGTTAAATTTAATTTGATTTAAGGATGTAGGTTCTACTGTATATCTTTCAAACGAGGAAAATAGACAGTAGGTACACATGTTAAAATGAAAAAATATAGACCCCTCCACACACGTAAATATACATAATTTTTGCCTGTGTATTTTATGCTTAAAAATATTTTAACTTTATAGCAAAAGTGTATTAAATATTTTAAACTTTAAAATTGACTACACATACTACGAAAAAACTAGAATTCAACGAGCGTTGACAAAGCTTACAACTTTTGCAAAAACTGATAGGTTAGCAGCGTTATCTACGGGTTTCCGTTCCGCCGAAAAAAAGGGATTTCTATTGAGTTCCGAATGAATAATTTTATGTATATTCTTATTTGCTCGAAAAATATAACTCTATCATAAAAAACATAATTTGATCAAAGTTTAGAATATGTTTCTCTTATTTTTATTTGATACACTAATTGAATTGGTACAATTAAGCTGCATGTAGGATCCGAGTGGTGAGCAGAGAATGGTCATTCATTGTTATCCAATATCAAAATAACATTTGACACCTAGGTTCATGATTGGCTCGTCTGTCTAAACATTCTATACAAACATGCGTGGATGACTGCATACTGAGATGCGAAAATTTTAGATCAGACTGTTATTTTTCTTAAAAAATCATCTATAGTTGTAGTTTTTCTTTTTATTCAACTGAATCAAACTTGTCTTCTACAAGTATTTTTATGTAAAGCTTAAACAGAAAAATACTAATGAACATCAAAACAGGAAATCGAGATCAATATATACGTAATGAATGAGAATTATATGGTTGACGTAAACTCATATTTTTTCGGCTCAGTTTCGATTTTATTTCTGACCAAATTAACGGTTTTATCTGGTTTTATGATCAGTACCGTTTCGAAGTCCTGTTGGTTACTTAAAATTAGGTTTTGTTTTGAAGTTGTCCAAGGGTATCAAAAACAGAGCTCTGACTCTTTTTTAACCAGTTTTAAGTAATGAAGACGATAGTTGAGACAGCGTAGTTTTAACTCTCATAAGGACTTGGATATTCTTATTCCTCATGAAGATCAGTGGTCGAAGCATGATTCCAAACCTGGATAACTTGTATAACGATTGGCATGAACAAATTTTCTTAACTACTGAATTACCGAGATCTCAGCTATTATACGGATTTTTTTTAATACATTTAGTGTATAAATCTTTAAATTTCCAAAGTTACGATGCATATTATCAAGTTATATCTGTTTTTAACAAGTAAATTGTATGTATATTTGCAAAATAAATATACTTTAACGAAATGCAAAAAAATTAACTATTCATACTAAGATCGCGATTTTTAAAGCGTTCAAATATTATACATTATTCATCCGTAACTTGGAAAAAAATAAATATTTCATATTTTGATTCTTGAAAAAAGAATTAAATTTTAAGAATTAAATTTTTCAGGTCAATTATAGTTCTTAAGTACAGAAATTCTCTTCAGATGTTAGATTCCCAGCTGATTAAAAACTTTTAACTTTCCATACCTAAAAGATATTATCAGTTGATTTTTCAAGACTTAAAGTCAATCTTTTCTTCTTTCAGGTTTCGTGAATCCTTTTTCTGTGTTACACTTTAATCATCTTGCTCTCATTTAAATACTTATTAAGACACACGAAAAGAAGCGATTTTAATAGGAGCAGAATCTCTGATTAAATTGCTATCGTAATTAGTTTTCTTTGGGATTACTTGTCTTTCTTCGCTTTTACATGCTTTCATTAAAGAATTAATGAACATGGAGAAACCCACCTTATAGTTTGTAACGTCTGTATAAAAACATTTGAAAGAAAATAAAATGAAAATTTGTAATCCAAATGAGCAAAATAGTTTTAATGAATAAAACTAAGAGAAAACTGAATTGAACCTTGTTTGAATAATTTATAAAGAACATCAGATATAATGAGGAACACTTAATTAATGAGTGCTGTCATTTCAATTTGCAAGAATATATTCTAAAAGATACGAGAAAAAGGTTATAAATACTACATCAGTAAATATGTTTCGAAAAAACAAAAAAAGATAGTTTCTTATATTTATTAAACAATTTATACAGCATATTAATCAAACAGAAAATATCAAAAACCTACATATTCAAATCAATATTTTAGAATTCTTTCTTAGGTTTTATTTTTACTGTTGTCATTAATCAATGTATTGATCAACAGAAAGCTCATATTTTGCTTAAATGTATCACAAACTTTATTCAGTTGTAATTAAGGCTCTATTTAATTAAAAGACTGAATAAGTGGAGGACGTATCACACGAACCTTTTTCGTGCAGCTTTTTGGCCCAACATTTAGCCCAATCTGATGGTGAAGGGTTGCCGTAAACGAAACCTCATGCTTTGACGTCAGCCGCGCTCTTTTTCCACATTGAAACATAACGATTTTTCTGCTTTGAAAACGACTATCCAGTATTATTTCTTTTATTTCGCTCGCGCTTTTTTGTTGATGGGTGTACACAGAAATTGTGCCCCATTCTGTTTTAAATAGTATACGCCGTTAAAATATTGTAATCATTAAAATATTATACGTCATATCTGATGCGAAGCTACCGTTCTTATCGCCATCTTGTTTATGATGTAGGGTGCCGATGAGCCCTAATGGCTGGAATTTCAAGCAACTTTTTATATGGAGCAACTTTTTCAGCTTACTGACAAAAAGTTGTTCGAAAGCCGTTTCTATAGAAACCGAGTAAAAATTGAACGAATTGGACCAAAAATTGCTCTTAACGTGCATGTGTGATAAGGCCTTAAGGAAGAATATATTTTATAAGTTTTAGAGTTCTCTAGATGGATTTCTTTCATTAATGCAAAAAATAAAAAAGCAAAACAATTAACTAGATAGAATAGAAAAATACGCGTAGTTGCTCAATTGAATCTGATGTAGTTGAGATTCTTGAAGAGTTATTTCAAGTGTGGATTATTTTGATTATTTTACTTTATTATATTGGTTGTTTTTCTCTTTTATATTTCCTGAATCATATCTCATAAAACACTAAATTATTGACTTTTTTGTAAAGTGACACTTATACTCCTTTTAGTCCATCTGTAGTTATCTGGTTTCATGTAGAATATATAACTTCTAAAGTAAGAGAAAATATTTACAATATTGTACAAGGATATAAAAAGTGCCATTTTTAATTTTAGTATACAGGTTGATGTCAAAAGGAATATAGCGATTACAAATGACTATAACTAGTTCATGTAAAAAAAATTATCCATAACATTTACTCAGAATGTAGATGTAACTTCAAAATTTTGTATAAATACGTCATAGATGTTTTATGTGACTTCCCTTGGTCTCGCAAGGATAACATCTAGATGGTACTCCATTTCACGGCATACTTTCTGAAGCATTTGTGCAAGCGCATTACAAATGCGTAGCATGGGAAGCACATACACCCTTCTCTTTCACTTATAATGTCCAAAACAATTGAAGAACTGGAAGTACGCATTTGTAGTGCACTTGCATCGATAACTGCACAAATGCTTCAGAAAGTATGCCGTGAAATGGAGTACCACCTAGATGTTACCCGTGCGAGACCAAGGGAAGTCACATAAAACATCTATGATGTACTTAAACAAAATATTGAAGTTACATCTACATTCTGAGTAAATGTTGTGGATAATTTTTTACATGAACTAGTTATAGACATTTGTAATCGCTATATTCCTTTTGACTTAACCTGTATTATCAATTTTAAAATCAGCGTATGTTTCGCTCACATTTTTAAAGGTAAATTTTAAGCATCTGAAAGAACTTTGAAAAAGTATTTCTAAACTTAATGAAATATTTTAAAAAAAATGTTGACATTGTCTCGCATCCATTATTTCTAGATGTCGAAAATTCAAAAGATAAAAGACAAAATGTTGAATAACAAAAACAAAAATAACTTTTCGCAATTTTGGTCGTTTGTTCCATGCCAAAAAAGATTATTTCTAGAAAAATAGTGACACACACACACACACAAAAGTTTTTCTGAAGAATTTTTAATTTAAACAGAATTTCTAAAACTTTAATGTCTTAACTTTATGGATAAATAATTACACTCTAAAGAATTTTGACTCAGAATCACTTTTTAAATATCCTTTATAATTTATAATTACGCTTAATCTACGTTTTAAGAATAAGGATGAGAATAGAAGCAGGAACAGCGTACTGTTCATGCTTCTGAAAAAGGTTAAGCCATCATTCATATCAAACTGTGACATAAAATTCATATTTTGGTTGTCATTTACTGTTCCGTCGCATGAAAATTCTGTTGACAGTGAGTGACAGCTAGTGGTATTACTTCTCTGTAACGTTGTTGTTCCTTACACATTTTCCACAGCTTCACAACCGAAAGAACATCCTAAAATGTCAAAAGTAATTTAATGAAATCGCATGAGCACATATATTACAAACAAACTTTCTACATTTATAAGATGTTGTTTGATTCAGGAAACTTAATTGGGATAAAATAATTACACTTAAAAACATTTTGACTCAGAATCGAATGGTTAACTTCGATTTCAAATCTGTTCATGCCTGTGGAACGCTATATATATTTGCGCTGTTCGAAAGCGATATATATTTGCTTTCTCATAAGCAGGTAACCAAAATTCCAAATTTTTTTTATTCTTCAATTATATTTGCCCTTTGATTTTTAAAGGCTTATGATGCAATGTGATTCATGCGCATTATTATAGTTTGGTGGAAAGCTCGCTTTATTACATTTCATGCATATAGCAATCTTTAGAATATTAATTTTTGATAAGTAAACAATTGTGTTATATTCTTCCCTACATGTATAATATTAACCTTATACCAATCAATTTCATTAAAAATTAAAATTAATTTAACTATTAAAACATAGAGAGACATACTTTGAAATTTTAAGAAATGAGAAAAAATATTAAAAGCAAAATTTTAATTTAAATCAGTGAAAAAGAAAAAAAGAGAAATGTCATAAATTCAACGTTTTATTATAACTATTTAAAGATATAAATTTGAAAAAAAATACTGAATGAATAGAAATTTAATTATTCGTTGATTAGAACTTAAATAAAGCAGGTAGAATTGTTTGTTGGTTTTTCAGTAAAGCTGATTAAACAATTTTGGATTCATTAAGTAACTGAATATCCTAGACTTAGTTTCTCAGGTTTAAATTCATCGTCTTTTTGTTTGAGCTGCACAGAAAGTGCTTTGTGTGTGCTGATCCTAAAAATCCTTTTCTGCAATGATGAAATAAAAGACATACCATTCACAAAATAGATAATAAAAAATATTTTCAAACTAATGTTTTTGTATGTTAGGGTTCAGTAATAAAACTGATAATGAATAGAAAAGCCTTTCTTAAGAACAAAGCACTTGAGGAATTAAATTTGCTATAGGGATTAATTTTGTATGGAAAATGTCCGCATGTTTTTAGCCTTTATTTTTCTTCACATATAATCGAAAAAGCATTAAGGTAGCTCACTTTAGCTATTACTACATTGGAAAGTATTTCTAAAGGAATAAAAAAAGGAGAATAGACAAATATATTTAATTAATATAATGATAGTTTGAGAGCTAAATAATTTTAATTACGTGCAGAAACTATGAATCATATTACATAAATAAATTTCAGAACAAAGCCAGCAATTGTTATGTGGATTAACAAAGCTGCAAAATAAAATGATAAAATTTTGAAACTCAGTACATTTGAAAAATCAACTTGGGAAAAAAAAGTGAATAATTTTTAAATGTACCTATAAATATATTTTTTTCAAGATTTATTAATTAGGAATTATTTAAAAGGAGATTAGCTCATGAGTGGTAACTTCCTTAGTATAATAATCTTTAACATGGTGATATATAGGAAACAAAAAAAAACTAATTGATTAATTACGGTTAAAAAGTTCAAAAATTTTCACTAGAATGTTTTAAATTTTTAAAAAGCTAATGTTCAAAAATTTCCTCACCACCAACGCTACGATCACAGGATTTCTCTGGACCCAAGTGTAGTCTGCTGAGACATCTCTTAAAATTACCATGTCCAGTGAAATGTTAAAAAAATTTGTAAATAGTAAAAGAGTTCATTGCAATCTCATATTAATGGATGGAAAAGAAATCTTTATCAAACTTCCTTTATTTGAAAGAATATATTCTTAGTTCCAAGATTCCGACATTCTTTCACTGATAACCAACCTGTAAAATAATTAAAGGAAGTTAACGGTAATGTCAAATCTACGTTTTTGGTAGTCTTTGTAAGGAAAGTGTCCCATTCATTTCCGAAAGCATCTATGTGCCCACGAACAAATGCACAGACAATTGAGATGTTTTTATATTTAATATTTTTATAATTTAATTATGTTTCACTCTCGACGCGCGCGCGCGTGCGATCATATTATTGGAAGAAAAAATAGGTTAGTTATTTATTAAAGTCTATTCAAATTATTTAGGACAATTAAATGTTGTTCTGTGTATAAGAATTGAGTATTTCAAAAAATCGTAACATGAAAAAATTTACATATTTATAAATGTTTGTTTGTGTATATTTGAAATCGTTTCACTCCAACACCGTTCATCCAATCACTATGAAAATTGGCTTGTATATGTATTTTTTGTGGAAAAGGTTTTTGTGCTATCCTCTTTGTTGCAGCTCCCCACCAGGTGGCACTACAGCATTTCGATTTCTGTACCGTTCAATCAATCACCAAGTTACTAACATAGTCGAAAAACACAGAGAAATTTGATTTGAATATGTTCTCTTTTAATTGCTATCTCTCTATATAAAAATGTATGTTTATATATATGAAATCGTTTCACTCCAACACGGTTCAACTGGTCCCTATGAAAATTGGCATGTATATGTATTTTTTGTGGAGAAGGTTTCTGTGCTATCTTCTTTGTTGCAGCTCTCCATCAGGTGGCTCTACAGCAAAGCAACTTCTGCATCGTACAATCAATCACCAAGTTACGAACGTGGTTGCCAAAAGCTCTATCACCAACATTTCGCTATGTTTTCATTGAATCGCTATTATAATGTAAGGAACGGGTGTGCTTGCGAATATTATAATTTTAGCATAAACTAAATACAACCGAAAGTAATATAAAAGTGATACATATCCAGATATAAATTATTTGCACTATTTTAAGCGTTCATTATACAAAATTTTTAATGATGCGTTACTTTTGCTGAGCAGAGATTAGCTTAGGAAGGTGTTTTCAAAAATTGACCCACAAGAGTTACGGGGTGTTAAAAATAAAAATAAAATATTTTTATCAGCTATTAAAGCTTCAGACTTAAAAATTAATAAATATAGCTTTTTTTTTTGTTCAGCTGAGATATGCAAAAAGCTTTTTTTTTTTAATTTTCAAATTACATAAAATTAACTCTAAAAACTTCTTTATCCTTCAATCTGTATTGTTTAATTTTTTAATTCAACCCTGCGAAGAACGGGTGTACTAGCTAGTATTAAATAAAGCGCACTATTTTATTATTTTAAATTAAGTAAAAGCCACTTGCTTATAGTTAGATTGTATAACAGTTTAAATGCTTGTAAAACACAGTACCATTTTAGATAATTTGATGTAAGAATACAAACCTAAAAAGTATCAGGAAGGTGATAATATAAAGGGTTTTATTAGTGTTAAAAATAATCTACTCCCCTTAAACTGCATTTTAATCCCATATATAACTAACAATTATGTCACATAAAAAAACATTTCATGAAAAATAAAAATAAAAAGAGATTTAAAAATTAATTCAGAGTATTTCACAGATAATATTTTTCTGTGAAAAAAAACCAGTGTCTATAGCTATATCAGGAAAACAATGATTAGGTTACGCTGACTTAATACTAAAGAAAAGAACTGAGTTTTACTTTAAGTCATTTAATGATCAAATAAGGAAATAAAATAATATTAGAAATGCTTAAATTAAAATGGATTTTTTTTTTGTATTTAAGAGAATTATTTACTTTTTGAAAAAAGGAATTTTGCGAGAAAAATTTCAGTTTGTGTGAATTTTTTTTTAAAGTAATTAAAGTAATTAATTAAAATTAAAACTAAATAATATTTATTACAATCAATTGCTGAACTAAAGCAATCATTTTCTTCGTATGTCGAGTGTTCTGAATTATTTAATATATTTTTAATTATAAATATTCTTAATATTGAAAATGAATATTTTCATATATTTCGATCAATTGCGGGATAGATATCTTATTAAACATTTACCATATTTATCATTAATGAAGATAATTGTATTTAGAAGAGTTATTGAGGAAGTTAATATAAATAAATCTTCGTAAACAAAATGAACTTTTTGTAAAGGTGTTCGAAGAAATAATATGTAATACTCCTTAAATCAAGCAACTATTACAAAATGTTCTTCTTTTTTCTCATTATGTGGAAAAAACATATCAGAATAATGTTGAAAAATACAAGAAAATTTTAGTATTCAATATTACTTTAATGAAACACATGTTACACAGTAGTCATGCCTTAATATATAATAATATAAGAATAATTTCAATATTAATATAAGAATATTAATATATTCAATATTAATATATAATATAAGAATATATATATTTCAATAATTACTTTTGAAATGTATAAAATTTTTTAAATAATGCACTTTTGTACAGATGTAAAGGAATTTCTTCGAAGTAGTACGAATTTATATTGGCAATATGTATTTCGATTGTATTTTAAATTTGCAAAAAAAAAAAAATTAAACAAACTTTTCTAGATTTAAAAGTTTTTTTTTTACAAAAACACATAAAAACAGTGACCAGTTTGTCCTGATTAATTTATTTCTCAGATAAAATAATAAATTCAAATTTGCATATCTCTTTGAAGCTTTAGTTTGTCTTAGAAGAATTCTAAAGTTACGAAAATACTTTAGAGTTTCTGGAACTAAAACCATCGAAAATCCCATTTCAATTTTATCTTCAAGTTTACTTACGTATACCAGTAATATTCGTTATTTACGAGCAAAAATAAGAAATTTGTCATTTTCCGTTTTGAATTTACGACATGAAAGCTTTCTAAAAAGTTAAGTGTTCTCCAGAAAAAAATAGAGATCCCTTGAATCAGGAGGAAATCACTAAATGTACTCCCTACGTCTTATAAATAAAATAACTTTATATGTGAGAATTTTCTCTTTTTTCATTCAATTTAACAATATAAAAAATGTTTTAAAAGTTATGGCCAATTTCTGAAAATATGAAGTAAAATGCTTCGATTTTTTTATGCTGTTACAGTTCTTTTTCTTAAAATACATATGCATTATTTACTGTTACAATTACTTATGCAAAAAAATAGTAGCATTTCTTTGATAAATCTCGATACATATTAATAGTGTTTGCACATTTTACTTGAATTTTTAAATAAATATAGTTTTTGTAATTTTGATCAAATTAATTTTTATTTTTGGTAAGTTGATTTGCATGAAAATTCTTAACCTATATGTAAATTAATTTTCTTTGAATGTGGTAAAATGAAAATATAGGATTTCAATAATGTGAAAGAAAATTGTTTCAAAATAAATAATTCAACAATTAAGTGACAATACAATGTATATATAAACATAGCTTATTTTTACTTTAAAAAGTTTATAATTTGACAGCTAACAGCAAAATAATGTTCGATAAACTTACGAGTATGATTATTAAAACACAATCGATGATGGCATTGATTGATTTTTGCATGGATTCAAAAAGATATCTTTAAAACATGGGAAATCCACGAGAATTCCTAACTTCTGAACAAAATTCCACCGTTCAAAAAAGTTTTATGGACCAAGATTAAAGGATCACGCATCTTTTACATTTACTTTCTGATTGCGCTTATTAGATCAAGAGAAAATCACTTATATAACCTGGAAGCAATGGAATGTTTCTAAATAGTTTTTTAAGCATTAGGATACAATTTAGAAGCAATTAAATGTGCATTGTCGTGTTGATGTACTAAGTCTTGACCGAACTTGTGAAAAAAGATATCACACATGCCAAGTGTCTTATTTCCCTCCACGTAAGCAATCCTCAAACAAGATTGTTATCCCTATCTTTTCGAAGTAAGAATTTAAAAACAATCATTTTTGTCAATTAAAATACGTCTCTACGTAAGAAGTAAACTATAGAACACTTTGTAAAGTGTTAAAATCAACCACATGCTTTTCATAAAAATAAATGTTTTACATTTAAACATACATAATATAGCAATAAATAAAGACACATATCAGAAAAAGCATCTCATTCTAAGGACTTTATGGAAATTTTTCCCTATATCCACATCATAATGCACTCTCAAAGTAACTACGGATCAAATGTAAATA
Organism: Trichonephila clavata; assembly: GCA_019973975.1. Classification (NCBI taxonomy): domain Eukaryota; kingdom Metazoa; phylum Arthropoda; class Arachnida; order Araneae; family Nephilidae; genus Trichonephila; species Trichonephila clavata. The sequence continues at coordinate 17,524 of BMAO01025837.1, read as the reverse complement.
CATTTTACAGGTAAAATCAGACTTAGCAAAAGAATGAAGATTAAAATGGAAAAAAAAATATTCAGCTAAGTTAATTTGAAATCAAACCACAATTAAACATAAAAATGTTGCATGATATGAAGAGTTTATATGACTGAATTCACCGGTTTTAAATAGAAAAGCACTACATAATAGCATTTAAAAAAAGTTTTAATTCTTATGCTTTTGAGATAACCATTTAAAAATAACTCATTGTATAAAATAATTTCATCTTTACTTAAATTATCTTTAAGTAATCGGCGTTTTTAAAGAGTAAAGAATTATTAACGTAATCTCTTTTAAGTATAACATTAGTCAAATAAGAAAACAGAGTGAAACACAAATAAATAAATTTATAAAATGTTTGGAGCTCTTTGGAATATAATTTAAATTACGTATATATATATATATATATATACATTATACACGAAATAATTTATCTAATGTCATAAAATTATTCGATTTTTTTTCTTTAACATCTTTATTTTTAAATATTAAAAACAAGGTTTTAAGATTTTTACTTAACTTTAAAATAATTTCTTTGTTAAGTATAAAGAGATATGAAATAAATAATTTAACTAAATTAAAATTTAAACTATTAAAAATGTGTTAAATCAGCATTTAAATCTTTGGACACTGTTAGAGAGCCTGGACAATGGTACATTTATTATAAGTGAACTTAAATTATAACAAAAACTTATACATGAAAGTTTAATTTTTTTAAAAAGAAATGTATCAAAAACAAGATAAAATAGAATTATAAGAGTTCTCTATATCCGAAACATTTTGACAATCTCTGCGTAAATTTCATATATACTACTTATATTACTAATTTAATTAAGTTTAATATCCACAATGGTGGCATTTGAAGGGCACCTAGACTTTTCTTATAAAAGCCTTTAAATTGATTACTATTCCATTAATTTCGAAGATCAAAGAAAAAGCAAAGGAAAAAAAAAACGCCCTATTATATGATATAAACATTTGCATATTATTGCAAATTATATTCTTATGCATTAAACATTGCTTTTATATAATGTAAGAGGGCAACTGAAGGAATACTAACGGATTTTCAAGCGAGATTAGGGATTTAAACGTGTAACAAATTAAATAATTTGCAAGTATTCACAAATAATTGGGCTTAGATTTGTAAATCTAATAAATGTGAGTCGCATCAGGTAGCTTTAAATTTGCTTATTAAAATAGAGAACCATGCTTTAAGGAATGCAATCCTATATCCAGAAATAGATCTAAAGTATATTAATACCCCTTATTTAAATTAATTAACCAATACTCAAGCTAGTTCTTAATGAATATTTCTGCAGTATTTTACATACATTTTACAAATAGTACGTATAAAAATAAATTATAATTCGTTACATGGAACAATTTCACTTGAAAAAGAAAAAGTTAAATTGGTGCAGATAAATTTCTACTGTTTAGCTCAAATATTGTTCCTATATTGTTACATAGTATTTAAGAGCTAATAACTAGAAGGTTAATTAATAGACAAGCTATCTATGAAAAATATACATTTTGACTACACGGATATCCGAATCAATATTCCCATAAAATAAAATATCTTAGAAAGCTATCAAAACGGCAAAACTGCACTTGTAAGAAATATGTCATAAAATCTTTCAAATTTAATAATTCAGCGAGGTTTCATCACTCAATGCTATTTTTTACAAATCAAAAATGCTGTTTATATCTCGGTTTTTTTCTGATAAGCTGTTACTATATTCAAATGAATCCTTAATTCCTTCTGATAACACGCGACATGAATGTAAAAGATAATGTGTGCATTATAAAAAACACTCATTTTGCGAAAAAATTTAACATGATATTTGTGAGACATTCAGTGTCAAGGAGTTTTTCTAATTGTTTAAAATATTCTATTTAAATCTACAATTCATTTATTTTCTTTTTATTATTTTGTTTCGCAAACGTTATAAAGATTTTCTGTTTGGATAATGCCACACTCATGAGCTTAACGTAAGTTATTTCTTATCTCAAAAACTTAATTTGATGGATCCTGTTATAATATGTATTATCTAATTTAGCAAAAAATATTTCTGTTGTAAGATGTTATTTTAATCAATATGTTATAATAATATATAATTCTTGTAAATTATTGATTTATATTGTCTTGCTCAAACCCATTTAGTTCTATAAAGACATAAATAGTTGTCTGTAACAATTATACAGTCAATTAAATTATTGTAATGATCCAGGTAGTATAAAATTGTGTTTACTAATTTTATAAGAAGGCTTGAAACACAAATAGTTATTAAGTGTATTATATATTTTTCTTTGTGTTGATAAATATACATGTATAAAATAACACATAAGTTTACATTATTTTTCTAATTTAAATGGAAAAAAAAACATTAGTTATTTTAAGTAATTTAGATTTTTTTCTTCATTGTATTTTAGTTTAAAAAAGTTTCAAAATGTCCACCAAAGAGTAATTACTTTTTATAAAAGATTAATCTTCATTTTAATGTTATTTTTCAGAATTATTAACATGAATTTAAAACTAAGGAAGCGTAAAAATGTTTATTAACTACGAAAATTTGATCCTACTAACTGGAAAATATTTACAAGAACTGATTGCTTTCCTTTAAAACAACTTTTTGCATTTTTGCCACATGAAATTGCTCAGATCCGCATTCAGATTAATTTCAATTTCATCGATTATATTCGAAATTTAATAAAAAATGTTAAAGAAACAATTATTTGAATTTTAGCAACATTTAATGGTGAAATGATGTGTATAATAAATGAAGAATAACCAACATTTATTTTAAAGAAATGTTTCAAATAAATTTATATTCAAGTTAAATGTATTTGGGTGTTATAAATTATTTAATATTAAGTTTTTTTAAAGAATTTTATTGCAATTGGTTATTAATTTGAAAAACAATTAATAAAACATTTATTAAATGATTCACACAAGTTGCAACTACTCAAAATGATGGGAAAATGAGTGCTAAAACAGTGTTAACTTAACCTGTTTAATTTATTATAATACATTAGCTTTTATTACTAATATTAGTCTAATTAAAAAGGAGTTTGACTGCTAGTTAAGAGATCGATTCATATGTTATTCAAAGTTTTAGCAAATAAATCCATGCGTCAATCACACAATCCAATAACAACAAAACAGTATTTTAAATATATCTTTTTCAGAATTGTTGACAAATCACTGTGCTAATAATAAGCGTTACGATCAGTTTTAAATTTCTATGTATTGTACTTTAAATATCATTGACCTGATAAGTAAATAATTAACTGGTACCAAATTTATTCAAATTGGTGCAAGCTTTTCTGTGTAAATAACATATTTCGGAAGACTATATTTATAAATCGTTGGAGTAAATGGAGCAATACTTGTAGAGTGTATAAAGAAATTTTATTATTCATTACCCCAATAAATTTTGCCTGCATTTATTGAAACCCACTCTTAAGCTCAAATCCTAATTCCCCATAAATGGAGAGAATATTTTTATTAACAGGGTGAAAAATTTACGACATGAGCGATTTCAATAAGTTTGTGCAGCTAGATAGATACATAATTTGATTTGCGATTTTTTTCGGCTTATTTATTCTTGAATTTATATAGCATGTGTGTGTGTTTGCACATCTATATATGCATACATATACATATATTTTAGATGAATTACCTAATAGATAAGAGATTCAGTGATTTGAGCACATTTTGCTTTTAACTAATGCATTATGAAAATGAGAAATCCGTCCCAGTGCTGTTAAGAAATTCTGTATAAAACTTTACTTACAAACACACTAAATTCTAATCTCATTATCAAATACCCTCATACTATTAGAAGACACAATTTCTTGGAGCCTTTACTTAAGCTCTTAACCTTTCACATACTCACCTTTTAATTTGGTTTCAAATTCCCTTTCATTAAAAGAGGTAATTAAGCTCTTTCAAAGATCTGAGTAAGCAAGCACATTTTGTACATGCAGGAAAGGAAACAAGCAAGAAAAAAAATATGCTAGATTTTAAAGGTATTTTAGAAACTATAAGTGAACGTAATAATTTAAATCAAAGTTGTTATATAATTGTATTAGAAATATTTTGTATTAAATATTTCTGTATTAGACTTTGGAGAGGCCAAATATCAATAATATTAAATTCGTAGACTTTTATTTCCTCAAATATAAAATTAAAAGTAAAGAGGCTAGAAGAATTTAATTTTGGTTAATATATTCTTGTATTAATAATCAAAACATACTTATACTATTATTATCCTTTATTAATATATCTCCTTATATAATGCAATATACTTTCTTTATTAATACATACTTCATTACTTCTTTTTTTCGTAAATTATATTTAAATAACAATTAGTAAAAAACAGAAAACCAAATTTGATAATTGAATAAGATACAATACAGAGACATTTTGAAGACTGTAGTCTTGATTCATTACTTGGTTAGAAAATTGGGTACTGGATAAAAATCTAAAACTTACAGCAAAAAAATCAAATGAGGCTGTTTCATTAAATTCCGATTGGAAACATTTCTAGTTTTCAATTTTGAAGTTCATATTTTTTAATAATACATTAAAATTCAGTTATGTGATTAACTTAAATGGTGATAATCATTGACGTAACGTACACCCCCCCCCCAAAAAACCCACATAGCGAGAGAACCCAGGCTTCTATATTATGGTTTTGCAGTCCTTTGTATGATCCGGTTTGGGGACCTTAAACATGACTTTGCAGGGGGACTCTAATATTCTTCGTTACGACACGGGATAACGTAAAAAGAAAAAATCCTGAAACACAAATTTTATCTATAATTATCTTACTGTAGATTTTTTTCTATTCTTAGTATTCGTTATGCTTCGTTAAATAGTTATAATGATAAACTAATAATTATTTTAGGAATGTTATTTGACATTTCATATACTGTTATAAGTTTTCTTAAATAAATTTGTTTTAAGGCTCATAATTCCTTCAAAACATTCAATTCAGTGAATTAATTTCATGGTAATATTCATTAATTCCTTACTACAGTTAAAACAAACTTTTTTTTGCTACGTTTGTAATGATAAGGAAATAATAAGGCGGATATAATAAGGATAACTTCTCTTTCACCAACAGTTAAAATTCAAACTATTGAGCTTAAACCATACATCCACTAACATTAAAATCCATGAGCAAAATACTAAATAGAAAACTACCATTTCAAAAATTATTTTTCGTTTCGAAACTTTACATATAAAAACATACAGCTATTTTGTTCCCAAATTTTACCTTGCGTGTTATAAAATTTATAATTTGGGATTTTTATTTGAGGTAAAATATATGATATTTAATTAAAATCGTAAAAAAAATTTAAGAAACATTTTCACAATGTTTTAAATTTTTATTATGAGAAATAAAAAAAGATTTGCAATAACAAATCTTATCATATTGAATTTTTATGTTTCCGTGAACTCTGTGCATTTTGGTGCAGTTATGTAAACGAAATTTTTCATAATTGTTTCTTACAAACTGTATTAACAGACCAATCTGAATTGAAATACAAGAATTATAGTTCGATAGATATTATGAATAATCCTTAAAAATATTCTGTAATGTTGTAAAAATTGCAACAATTAGTTCCAAATATATCCCAATTTCTAAAAATTATTGCTTTTAATATAAATGGTAACAATATCAGGAACTATTTATATATTTTATAATATCTCAGAAATTTTTATTTCATTAAAGCATGTTCTTAAAGTTTCCAATAACACCCAGGTAATTCATGGCTGGTCCAAAAGTTAATTACACGGATGGAAAATTCTAAATTTTAAAACAGTTACTCGATTGTAGTTTTAACTATTTTGTGGCTTAAACTATACTTTAAGTAATAATTAAAGTGTTAGGGGAATATTTTAAACCACCTTTTATGAACGCTGATTAGACTCATTAAGTTCTAAGATATTATTATTTAAGTTAATACGCTACTGTATTAAAGTCAGCTACTTTAACTTTAAACATATTGTTAGTATCTACTGTAGCCAGACGTCTTTCAAACGTTTTCTGTTGTCTACTTTATTAAAAATTTTCAGCTTTAAACACTTTTTTGAAAGACGAATATGATCTCGTAGCTACTGTTATCATCACAATTGACTTTTCTTGGAAATTGTGTAAAAGTTCATTTTATTTCCCTTAAATAGCGAGATATTGGAAATTACATAATTCTTTAATTTCTTTACATGTATTTATAAAAATTGTAAATAAAAAGTGAAACTCTCAGAATTTCGGCGAAAATTGTAAATAAGTTAACAAACCACATTTTTTTTTTAAAAAAAAAATTTTACGACTGGCACAAATTGCATTTTAATTTATTAAATAATAATGCTGCTTTTAATTTATATGTACGAAAAAGTAATGTAAAAAATTAATAAAATTAAATAAAACGAAATGTAAATTGAAAAAAAAAACACATGAATCAAATTATTTACTGTGTGACGTAGTGAGCCCTCAAAATTACTTCATTCATTAATAGCCTAAAGGATCACACAGTTTTTGGTCAAAAAACATTTTATTTAAACATAATTTTAAAAAATGAAATTCAATATTAATTATTTAAATCTTTCCAATCTTTCGCTGTAGAAAAATTCAAATCCGGACAAATTTTGTAGATATCCTTACGATTGTATCCAGTGTGTGGCTGTCCCCGCAACTCCTTTCGTGATATTGCCCAACATCAACCACTGGTGCGTCTCCCCCGCAGACTGCGTCTTTAAAAAGCCATCGAAGTTGCTTTCCATTGGTCATTTCGGGTGCATCTGCCCTCCCCCCCCAACCTCTTTCGCGTGTGTTTGAAGGAAAACTGATGCCGATGATCATCTTTACCTTTCGAACTGACCCTTTAAACTTCCGTGGTGACCTCTTTCACGCCCCAATAAACTCTGATTGGCGAGCGTAGTGAATTTGCACACGACATTCTTCATCTTGGTCTCCATTTTATTGGTTCTTGAGACAATAGGCCGTCGCGAATGAAATAAGCTACTCAGCTATACTTTGTACACCATATGGAAGGTATATCAATCTACCTATCATTTTGACATTGAGGATACCCTCTTGGGTATGTCTTTATCATGACAGGACGATATACTTTTCATTCAAGTAGTTCGTGACCCACATGTGCGTAGGAACGAAATGAAACTGTTCAACAAGAGTGTCCTTTCTTTTCATCTTTAAAACAAAAAAAAACCTCTGGGTTGGAGAAGAAAGGGGTGTGGTATCATCAATTTTTTTCAGAAACGGCTCAACATATGCTTAGCCCCAGGCATGAGGCGAAAATACTGGTCTATTTTTGAAGAATACAATGACCAATCTGACACTTCTGCTCACCCTCGTGCTTCAAACTTGATAAGTATTGTCGTAAAGTGTTCGTCTAATGAGACGACACTACAGCCATTTCTCTTTTATCCTTGGATTCTCTGAAGTGTATTTTTTCGACATAATCCTCGAGATCCGATAACAATTTAAAATCCTGAACATCTCGAAAGTGTTTGCATTTTTTCTCGGCCAAGCAGTTGTCTTTGGAAATGAGCGGGCCGATAGGCTTCAAAGGCTGCCACAAAGAGCGAAATTGACATTGCCGTTAATATTCCTAAATCATTTTACAAGAATATTATGAAAGAAAAAATTGGCGTAGTCTTGAAACCATGAATATCTCATTTCAAATAAAAGAGGCTTAACAAAGAGTTTATTTCCAACCATTAATACGATACTGCCATGCCATAATTTTTATACTAATTTCAAAATAACCTAAACTCTCACTGACAATGGTAACTTTAAAAGCTATTTGAACAAATTTAATTTGATTCTTTAACTTCCTGAGATTGTAATATTCGTGGAGAGGAAAATGTAGAACATGTGCTCCTTTTTTTTCAAAGTTTGTCAGAGAAAGAAAGATCCTAAGTTCTCTCAAAACATTAATATAAATTGGTCTCCAAATTATTAACAACATATTTCTGCCAGAAGTGTTTTGAAAAGTTCTGCAAATTTATTGCAGACATTCGTAATCCTGTAAAATTTATTTTTTTCTTTTCTTTATTATGTGTGTTTCATACTTACTTCTGTAAAACCCGGGTGATACTTTGTGGTGCAAGGATATTTATAAATGTTTTCAATAAAAAATAATAAATAAATTAACTATGAGATCCATCTTTTTATAATAAAATGAGAAATAAGTTTCTTTATATTGTAATAAAAATGTTTAGTATTAGAGATTTATTTATTAGAAAACATATTGTAAAATATAATGTAAGTGGTTTACAACGCTACTTCCTATTTCCTCCTTCCTAGCAAGGCAAATTTATTTGAAATACAAATATAATAGTTAACAGTTCTAAATATGCAATTTTTATTCATAATTACTGAAATAACATGCCATTAATTAATATCTCCATTCTATAAATTTTAAGAAAGATTATACTTAATTAAAAGGTTCTTGAGTGTTTTTTGAAGTGATTTTATGATGTTAAATATAGCTAGAATTCTAGCATTTTTTCATATCTACATTTGATGAAAAAATACTATATTGAACTAAAAAAGTGGGCGATTAAAATTCTGAAAAAAAAATACTTTCTTAAAATTAGATTGTTTCATTTAGCATCAATTATTAATGCTCATTTTTATGTTACAAAAGAGATAAAAATTAAATTAAAATGTACTAAATTAACTACCTAAAAGGTGCTAACATCCGATTAAGTGATTAAAATAATTTTTCATGTATGTTTCATATCAAGAAATTTGAATAAGAATTTTTTTAATTAATTATAAATTGTGAATGTAATTAAAAATGGTTTTAAATCATTCTGAAAAAAGTTAATTGAAAGATTAATTATAGTTAATCATATGATTAAACTTTTTTCTTAGTATTACTCATTACTCTGAGCACAAAATGCCTAAAATACATTACATAAAAACCAAATTTTATTTCCAACTTTAATTTAAATAATAAAGGGTATCTTTTTTGCATATTGAATACCTATTTATCTGCAGAAGTTTTCTTTTCTAAAATTCCATAGAAAACTATATTCCATAAGTTAAAGTGCTTTGGGCTTTTTTTTCATGCCAGCAAAAATACTGTTTAAACTTTTCCTATGAAATATTTAAAAACATTTTACTGCATTCTAAAAAAGTAAAACAGTAAAAAAATTGAGGGAAAAATAATATAAATGAAATAAAACGTTTGCATTTTTTTCATTCTTTAAATTAATGAAATACTGAAGAAATTCTTTTATTCAAGAGCATTTTATCAAAAGGCGAGCAGTACATCAATCAATTATTAGTCTTGTAAGGTATTTTAAATTTACGACTTATCCTCTTTCTGAAGTAATAAATGTATTTTATGTAATGGAATTCTAATATTTAAAGACTTACATTTACTTTTCTGATTATATTAATTTCCTAAAGTTTGAAAATAATTATACAATTAATAAACTTTTAATTAACAGATAAATAACAAAAAGAGGGAGCAACTCCGTATGATATATATACACATCTTAATTGGAACAAGAAAGATATGAGTTGAAATTTCTTCGGAAATTTTTCTCAGAAGAAGGGATTTGCAACTCTTTCTGCACTAAATCATAAAATTTAATTATCAATGAAAAATGAGCTGGGGAAATTATAAATATTCTCCTGTTATTTAAGGCAGGATTTGCATGTTTCTTAAATTGCTACTTCATTAACTACTATCGAGGTAATTAAAAGTTTTGATTTAAGCTTTTAAAGATACATTAAATTAAATATCACTCACATTGCCCTTATTTCATAACATTAATATCTCTAACAATATATAATTGTTGTTCTGTTAAATAAACACTTAACTAGAATATGTATGTAGAAAATATCAGACGACTTTTGAGATTTACTACTATTCTTAAAAGATATAACTTTAGTATCTAGAGATTCCCGTATATTTTTATTTCTAATGGGCTATGGATTGGTGTTTTACCATTACAGACCTAGTACATTCCCCGGAAGCTGGTATCTATTTTTAGTGCGGCACCCTATAGGCGGATACAAATCGCCGTTGGTAATTTTGACGCCCAGTTTCCTTCTCTAGAGGGAGGCACCTGAGCTCTGACGATGCAAACCTGTACTAAAATTTAATTTTGCCGAGAGCATCCAAGCCAAACAGACACTCTAGGGACTTTTTACATGCCGTATAATCATACGACATAGTCGCTGTTAATTTTCTGCATCATAAAAATCCACCGACTTGGGCTGAGGTCAAACTCGCAAACTTGGGTGCAAGAAGATCAGCGACAAACCGAGCACGCCGCCCAGCGTGCTTCTTGTATATTTTAAAGTTTGCATTTTGTTTGAATCGTTTTAACTATCTTTTTTAATTAAGTTACAACTTTCCTTTTATTTTAAATTGTATTGTTTCTAAACACATATAGATATTAAGTAATACAAGAATTGTTTATAGAATAACTACTATACAATCTTTGTGGTATTAAACGTAATTTAATCATGTTTATTATTTTAAAAAATAAAGTGTTAATGAAAATCCAACAAATGGCCGTGTAATATTTTTTAAATATAATTTTAAAATCACTTCGATTCATATGATAGATTTAATCCTAATTGAAAAAGAAATCACGTTTTTTATGTGCCATTAAAATGAAGACAGTGTTAAAAAACCCAGGTTTGTTTAAACATGAATTAGATGAATTGAGAAACATGAAGAATAAATTGCTTCCTCCCCTTCTCTGACTTTTTAATTCTTAACCAAAGTTATATCCTCTTAGAAACTAATTTCAAAATATTTAACGCATTTCACCCGATTTATTGTAATGTGAATTAAGCTAATTTTGATTGGTATCAGTTAGATTTCAATAATTTATGGGAAATGTACAAATGGCTATAATTGTGAATATTTAGAAGATCAAAAGATCATTTTTAGCTTTATTTCTCAATTGTCTGTTTAATGTCTGATTTGATTTTTGTTGCCCATTACTCGTTATATTTCGATTCACAAAATATTGCTTTAAGAATCATTAATTTAAAAAACATGAGTGGAAGATGGTTGATAAAAAGCGTGATTCTTTTGAACATATATTTGTGTTTGGAATTTTGTACTTTGGAATTTACGGGTAGTAAAATTATTTTTTACTCGCACACCTTTATGAGGAAAATATTTATTTGCGATCTTTCAGAATTTTGTAACAACATTTCTCTCTATTATATTATTCAAGAGGAAATTAATATCAGCATTAAAAATAGGCCATCAAATTAAAACTTATAATCAAACATCTAATCAATCGCTGTTTAAATTTAGTTAATAAAGCTGGCATATATTTTAAGAAGTTAAAATAAAATACAAATTTCTCTTCATATGAAATGAGATCACTTGCAATTTCAGTTAATTTTCATTAAATTAGGCTATACAGGGTCTCTCAGTACTGTGGTTACAAAATTTCAGGGCAGATAGAGTACACATATAGGATGAGTGAAGGACTGAGTGAAGCAATATTGACGTCACAATATTCAGCTACCCGAAGTATTTTAGCGACGGACGTCGTAAATTTGAACCATGGTAAAGTGATGAGGATAACACCTAAGCTCTCTGGCATCCCTTCTCCTAACTTTCCCACCACGCCAACGGGAGGACGTTTAAGCCTCGACAGATTCAACGTGCATCGCTCTCCTACATGGCGGATCTTCAGCAGTACTAGGATCGAATTCATGACACGTCACACACAACCACGAGTCCATTATCTTGATCACAAGGCTACCGCAGCCATACTCCTAGAGGATGCGAAATCACATAGGAATGCTTAGTTGCGGAAATGCTTTTCTGGCGTGGTAGTGAAGCCACAAAGCACAAAAAAAAGTCAGGACAAGTATAAGAGGAGAAAACATGTTTATTATCCTAAGTATAAGTAAAACATTAAGAAAAAAGAACAATGAAGGATAATAGGGGTGCATGTCAGGGTAATACGGATGCTAGACGTTAGTATACAGGATCCGCCAGACGAACATGACCCGCACATCGATACCGTAAATTTTTTTTGTTTGGTTCTTCGCTCATATTTCTGTGTGTCCACAATGTGAAGGATCAGTTCTCGCACTATCTCTGGTGAAGGCGTTATAAGGAGTTTGCTACACGGGGTAACGTTGGGCGTACAACCACTGTGAGGTCCGTCTATTGCAATCATTGGGCACGTATGTCAGGTGGGTATTAGTGAGCTCAGCAAATAGCATGTGTGTGTGTGTGTGTGTGGTGTGTGTGTGTGTGTGTGTGTGTGTGTGTGTGTGTGGTGTGTGTGTGTGTGTGTGTGTGTGTGTGTGTGTGTGGTGTGTGTGTGTGTGTGTGTGTGTGTGTGTGTAATATAACGTTCGTTCCATCCTACTACCACTCTGTTGACTGGCAAAATGAGGTGAACACGGAAACAAAAACCGCGAGTGCGCATGAACAGCCATATCATGCTTCGGCTTACACAGTGCCATATTGCATTCACAACAATCAAAGATTCCCCAGCATTTTTGCTGTACAGTGAATAATATATATATATATATATATAAACAGGCGTTCTCTTCTTATTACTGTACTTTCTCTCTTGTGTTTTGTGTTGCCAATCACGCCCTAAAAAGTGTTTCTGACCATGCATTTCTTTGAGATTTCTTATCGTCTATGTGTATATTAGTCCAGAAAGTTTTTAACCACCATACTGATACACCCTGTATATAACACAGATATTATAAAATAAAATTCAAACTTCTAAGCATTCAAAATATACTTTCAGCCAATTAATGATCCACAGATTTGCCTTGTAAGCCATTAAGTATAAACCAAAAACAATTAATCATTAAAAGTAAATATGGATTTTACTTTCTTAGGTTATTGATTTGGGCTTATGAAAAAAAAAAGATGATCCACAATTCTAAATAATACTTTTCACCAAAACCCAAATATAAAAACGTCATTTCATAACGATTTACCTAAAATATATAGAGATTCCCTCACAAAAATTATAAATACGAAAAAACTTAAGCATGTTTATGGTAGATATACTTTCTTCTGCATTGATATTTTGGATTTTGAATATATTTATGTTATAGAAACTTTTAAAATTCCTGGCTTTTTTGCTTGGGGAATATTTTGAATTATATTTTAAAAATAACATTTTACAAATTATTTTGAATTTTAAGAGAAAAAAATAATTTTTCAATTTATTGATTCTTTAACTATTCCATTTCACATTTTATCCCTTTCAAATTCAAATTCGAAGAAAGGGATTGAAAAATTATTTTTAAAACTCCATAAAAAATTTCAGTGCTCCTTCAAAGATAAAATAAATTTTTAATGGTAAATCTTCTTTCTCCTTTTTACCCATACTGCATAGAAGAATGCAAATCTTGTCTTATGTTGTACACAATAAAATAGGAGAAAATAAATTCTATATACATAGATTGTCATTATTTATTACCACATAACTTGTTTTTCTGCTGAAACAATAATGATATTCATTCTGGATGCAAAATATTCTTCAAAACAATTGTGCATTAAAGCTACTGTCTGGTGCATAAGCAAAGAAAATTAGTTTTGCTTTGAAGATAATGTGGCAATAAAATAGACGAAATTCTGTAACATTCTTGGCTGAATTGTGGATTTATGAAACATATTCATTCTAGTCACGTATAAATTTTCACGCTGAGAGGAATACGTGGTCAAGAGACAAATTTTTCTTACAAAAAGTATTGAATGAATAGAATTTTTTTTTAAAAAAAAGAAACGTTGTGTTTCCGAGATAAATATGAAAGAAATAATTCAGAAAATTTTATACATTTTCTTGCATGGATGCTTTCTCTTAAATCATTGAACTATGCTGAGGAATTTCAATGAGTTGCAACTTCGCTTGCTCCTTTTAATAGAAAGAAATAAGAAAAAGTGTGGAATCAGTAGAAAATAGATTAATAATTTAAATTAAGAAAATATAAATTTGTAAATATGCGTTGCTTGTATGCATTTAAAAATTGATGTATAAAAATAAACCAATGTTTATAATATTTATGTTTGTAACATTAAAAAAAATACTTCAATTTATTCAGTTTTGGCTGCTTAATACTGTAATGATTGAAATATGCTAAGAAGTTAGTAATTCGTGTAAAAGATTTTGCAGATATTACTTGTATTCCATTAAAACATGTTATTAAAAGTTTGTGGTATCACTGTAATAAATCAAACTTTGCAATACAAATTCGTATAATGAAAAATATCATTTATACGAATAAGTAAAATATCACATTTAGTGAATTCTAGTAGTTTTTTGCTAATAATAATTGTGGGTTAGCGCTTTCCTTAAAATTTATAAATAAATGTGTTATTGTGATAAGAAAATCACAATAAAATTAACATTTAATACATACATACACCGATCAATGAATTAGAAATCCGTAGTCGGCATTTTATTGAACCATCTTTTGCCCAGATAACTGCTCTGATTCGCGTGGGGATCGAGTCTACAAGCTTCTGGAGAGCATTTACTTCTAGAAAATACCATGAATGGTTTATGCAACCTTTTAGATCTTGTAAATTATATGGAAGAGGAGGGTACTGCTCGATATGTCTCTCCAACATATCCTACAAATTTTATATGGGGTTAAGATTTGGGATAGGTTGTGTACAGGGAAGGTGTTGGAAGTCAGACTGATGTTCAGCAAACCTCTTTTGAACACTTTTGGCACGATGTGTAGTCGCTTTTTTTCCATGAAGTATCTGTCATCATCAGGGTTTTGCACTTTGCAGTGTTGCACTTGATCTGCAAGTATATCTAGGTATCTCATGGTTGTTTGTTAAACCTCGAGGAACGTCAGGGCACCACTCACATGTCAGCAGAACATGCTCCGTAAAATAATACCCCCCTGCACAGTACGAGTAATGCAAATGGATTTAAACCTTCGTGGGTTTCTCACTAAATTCACCGTCTTACATCAGTGCAAAATAAAGTCTAGTGTGATTCATTTGACTAAATTGCCCGCTTCCATTCCTCAGATGACGATTGTTTTCTTTCCCTACACCACTTCAAACGAATTTTTGTATTTCGGGCAGAAATGAGTGGTTTTCTCACAGTCACCCGTCTATGCATTCCTATCCTCTGCAATTCTCTGCCCATAATTCGAGCTGAAATATGTTGCGAAGAGCCTTGCTTGATGATTTGTGTCAGTTGAAGAACATGAAGTAGAGTCCTTGTTGTGCCGTGCAATTTGACGGGGAAGACACCGATGAAGCTCTTTGAAAACTGTGCTCGAACCGTAGTCATATCTTCTAGAGAAGAAATGTCGATTCTGATTCCAACTTTCGAAAACCTTTGATATGGGTCTTTTGAGAATCCTGTGAGATTTGTCATTTCGAATCAAGGCCCTTGCTAAGCGGGCACCAACAAAAAGCTATTTTTCACATGGTGAAAAATGTGTTCTTTTTTTATTTTACTTCATTTATCATGAAAAGCACTCTTACACCTTACTTATACTATTATTATAACCACGTGCAACCCACGTCATAAAAAAAATTTGCATACTTCATCCCTTGTACTCATTCAAATGTAAATCTCAAAGGTTTCTAATTCATTTGCCTGTAAATAAACGCGAAACTCAATTAAGTACATTATTTCTAAATGTATGTTTAATGATTTTTAATTTAAATGATGTAAAAAAGAATCAGAGAGATCAAAAAATCTTTTTACAAAATTTGGATTATTTTACAATAATTTCGGATTTACATTTATTGAGAATATCAGTGTTTTCTTTTGACCATTTTATTCACAATTTCTTATTTAATTTCTTGATATGATAACATAATTTAAAATATCAATTTCATAATTTACATATTTTTGAATAAATTATATGTATTTATTATATACAGTAATGAAAATTAAAAAAGGCATTCAAATTTTAAACAAAAGTACTTATTAGCATCAAAATATTTTAAATGTGATAAATATATGTATAAGCATTTTCCCTCCAATACTATTCGCTTTCATTTCATTTCATTTAAAACTAAAGTTTGGTCTTCTAAATAGTGTTCTTGAAAAAAAAATTATAATAATAAAAACTTAATAGAATTTATTATATGATATAACAACGTTCTAGCATAATTTATTTTAATTTTGTTAATTTTGTAAACAACAACATTGAGTGGAACCCTCACTTACTTCCAGTGTAATGTTAATCTATGGGAAAACATCGAAATTCAACCGAGTTTTTCATACTTTTAATGCAAGTTTTTGAGATTTTTTTTTTTTGCACTATATGGATAGAAGATGATCTGTAGATTTCAGATTCATGATTTTATAGTATTTATTTCAGTATCTTTTCTAAAATACCTTGTTAATTTTTTAGCCCAAAACAATGGAGATTTTGCATTAACCGGAAGAAGAAAAGGGTACTAATGACTGTAGCGCCACTATAGAAAACTTTACGGTAGAAATTGTCCATACAAACAAAATTGACACTAATTAGTACAAAAAGAAAAATAGGCAATACAATAAATATTTAAAAATATGATACATCAATGAATTCACCTATCTTTTAAAAAAATAAAAGTCTGTCCATTAAATTTCTTAATATCATATTTCAGTAAAAATCTTTTTAACCTTAGCATTTTTTTTAATTCAGTTTTCTTAAGATATACATATACTGCATATTTTTTTAATTATTTTCTTTAGTAATATGAAAGAAGAACATGCCTCATTTAATGTCTAAAAGTAAAGCTTCAATATATGTTTCTACTTGTAAGTTATAGAAAATAACAAAGAATAGTACTTCAGTATTAAAGTAAACATTTAAAATAATCTGCAATGTATTGAATGAACACTATTCAAATATTCATACAAGAATTCAGTGTGGTATGAACAAACAACTAATTCCTAACAAAGGCAGGCGATAATTACTCCGAGCTAAGTTAAGCAATAAATATTCACAGCAATAACTGAATTTACCGTAGTACAATAGATTGCAACAATTATGTTCAGGTATCCTAGAATTTGAATACCTAATTACATAATTATGTATTTATAGACTCAGATGGCTGCGCATCGTAACAACATTATAATATCTTACCAGAGCTTATTAATACGTACATTAAGAGGAACCGAAATAGTATCCACAGATACTCAGCCCGCTTGCCTTGAGATATGCCAAGAAAGGCTGTATTTCAAGCATATGAATAACCTCTTATCTCATTAAAGGGTTGACAGAACCATATATACTTGAATAAATTGAATTTAAGTTTTGATAAACTATTTTTCGATGAATATTAGTTCGTATTAATTAGGTCTAATTATTAGTTTTGAATAGGATAATACATAAAGAAAGAAAAAGGGTCACTTTCAATTACAGGATTTTTATTCCGAAGATTCACTGTTTTTGCATTTGTGTTGATTATATTGATAAAAATATTTATAATGTTTCCAGAACTTTCATTCAATTCAGAGATACCTTTTTCTTTGTTT
>BMAO01025836.1:0-14455 GCA_019973975.1 Trichonephila clavata | reverse complement strand
AAAACTTATGGATATATTCTTGATGGTACTTATTAAAAACATAAAATATTATTATTTCTCTATCATTATTTCTCTAAATTATTACATCACTTCAAATCTCTTTTGTACTTAAATAGTTTTTTGTCAGAATAAGAAGAAAACACAATGATGTTCTTTTGAAGCATTCCAATTTAAAAGAATTATATAGAAAAAACCGTTCTTCATATTGGATTAATATATTTTAAAAACACGTTAAGTATTGTAAAAATTATTCCTTTTTGATTTTAATACTTCATATAAATAGAGATAAAAAACCGTTTCGATTCCGTTATTATTGTACTGTTTCGAATCGTGAATCAAGGCAATGGAAATCGATTTGTTACCAAGAAAAATCTGAGTGAAATGAAAGGAAAACACTTTTGAGATCTAAATAATTCTAACGAAATTGGGTTCCCCCCCCCCCCCTTTTAAGCTTAAGAGAAAACAAATCCAACATTTTAAAAATCTTCTCGTATAATTACGTCTATATCATTCTAAAATTTATTCTAGTATATTAAAATATAATAATTTATACAATTTCGAGTCTTCTGAAGAAGAAAGTTGAAACAAAATATGTTTTTAACAGAGTTGAATAAACATTACCAAAAGGAAATCTGATCAGATTTAATCGAATTGTTTTTCTGAGCTCCCGACAAGAAATTAAAATAAATGTTGATCATTCATTCATGATTTAACGATAACTAAAATGGTGTTCCTGTTATACAAATGTGAATTAACAATGAATTTTCACTGAATGCATTACACAATATTACTTTAAAATTTGCTATAAAAATAACTATTGAGTAAATTTATTATGCAGACAGCTTACTGTCACACATATGTTAAGTACTAAATAATCTGGATACATATAAACATTATTTTAATTTAAAAATATTGATTCTTTTTTAAATCGCATACGTTCATTAAAGTTTAATTTTATTTATTGGATAAAGTAACTTTGTGTGTGTGTGCAAAAAAAAAATAGAATTCTAATTTATAAAAATTTAGAATTTAGTAACTGGCAAAAATGCAAATGGAAACCTCCGCATAACATTTTAGGTTGGGGAAAAAGAAATCTGTTATTTTTACGTGAATTTCAAAACTTCATTTAACATATTTCGGATTACCAATTTAGGTCAAATATGCACTATTTTGTTCTGTAATTTGTTCAAATTTCAAAGGTAATTTTGTGACGGATATATATGAGTCCTTCCATTAACCCTCTTGGGAAATCTTTGGGCTATGAAAATCAACAACCCTTTTTTGAAGAAAAAACTGTGATATGTGTGTGTGTGTGTGCAGATTAAGTCTATTATGTATAGTTCAGGTTTGCTTGCTAGGAGTTAGATAAAGTGAGATAAAAATTTGGAGAGATAGATGGAAGAGAGTTAAAAAGTCAGTGTGATAGAAGAGAGATAGAAAGCTGGAGTTATAAAGAGATATAAAGTATATAGAGAAAAATTGCTATTTAATAGAAATTACCAAGAGATTGAAATATTAAGAAGTAGAAGATAGGAAGACTATCTACAGTTCAGGTATAAGTGACATTTATAGCGCATTTTGATATTTAAATTATTAAAGAGATTTAAGTGACAGTAAGTCCCATAACTACAGTTTAAATCAAATATTAAAGTAGAAGATTGATTAATAAAAGTGGATCAATTTATTAGAAGTGTTCTCCGAACACGTGACTCTCGTCTCTTAACCCCTGCCCTTTACTTGGAAACATCTTATTAAATCTGATTAATTCATTTGTTTTTGAGTTAATTAGTGTGCTGAATAAATAATTAGAAATTATCATGTCGAGTCGTCCTTCACTTCCTCGCACACCTTTAACAGGGTCACAGGGTAGACAGCTTCACAATGCCTCTCTGAGCGAGTGAGTGAGTGAATATTAACGTCGCACTTTTCAGCTACACGAGGTCTTTTGGCTCCGGACCTCGTAATTTTGAATTATGGTCAAGTTTCGAGGACGACACCTGAGCTGGAACCCCCTCTCCTAACTACCACACTCCACCAATGGGAGGATGTTTGAGCTCTCGACAGATTTAACGTGCCATCGCTCCCTTCACGGCGGGTCTTAAGTGGTATTGGGCTTGAACTCATGACACGCGAGTCACAATTGATGACTAGGCTATCGTGGCCACAGAGAAGTCTTGGGCTAGTACTAGGCCTATCTCAGAGAAGTCTTGGTTAAGAACTGTAGTAATTAATTTTCACAATATTTTCTTGATGTCAATTTCTTATCACTAAGCAAGTTTTGAAATGCAAAAAAACATGGTAGTCGTTCTCTGCCGGTTCCAGACTATATGGAGGATGCCTCAAAACTTCCCAACCAAGTTCCCGCTGTTTCTGGCGTTGTACTGGTGGAACACAATGCCTCTATTGTTGGTCGATTCTGACCGTTTCTAGCTTCAAATGGTCCAGTTGTTGACAGTAGAGATCTGAATCTAGCACTTCGACATATGGGACCTTAATGTTTCCTTTCTTTTCCGATCAAATGCCTCCTGGAATTTAGTCCCAGTTTGGCTACCGTTTGAGCTACTTTACTGGGCATTTACTACGATCGTTTTCACCAAATGTTGTCGTATGTGATTTATTTATTATCCCCAGTAATCCTCCACGTAATAAATGGATAAATTTCCATTTTGCAAAGGCTACGCAGATGGAAATTCGATCCATCATGGTTTTTTTTGTCTGTATTAATTGGTTTGACACGCAAGCATCAAACATTTTTTTAATCCAGTTTTGTGCATATGGTATAGAACTGTTTTATAATCGATCTTCAGCTCCTGGAAGATGCTACGAATAATAACATTCCGGTCAACTTCGATCTTTTCTGTGATTTTATTCACATTTTCGACAACGGGCTTACTTGCGCGAGATGTACGGAATCAGAATAGCATGTAATTGGCTGTTACAGTATCGAGGCTGTTAGAGTGACTACATATATGCACTGACGGTTTATACCTGCCAGAAACCAACGGAGCCGGCGTGGGATGGCTTTGTTGGTTGTTTGAGTACGTAAAAAATGCCACCAACTATGATGGTGAGGTCTTGGCTATCTGTGAGGCTACAAAGCAATTACAAGCTGCTGGCTTAGCTCATGCAAAAGTTGTCTTCTTAGCTTCAAGCAGTAATTTTTAAGCAGTAACAATTTTAGCTTTAAGCAGTTATAAACCAACTGAGCATTTAAGCATTTTTTAAACCCCTAGGGCTTTTTTAAATATGTCTCTCTTCTTTCAAATTTTTTTTCCGAGTACCTTATAATATACTACATAAAACTGTGAATGGGTTTTTTTCTGCTGCTGATCTTTAATTTTTTATTAATTTTTTTATAGTTAAACTTCGAAAAATTCCCAAATAAACATTAATTTTGATTTTGAAATTTTTTAGAAAAAGTACTAAACATGTTAGAGCTAATTCCATGCACAGTTTTTTCCATGCATGAAATCTAAGAAATTCATATGTGCATTTGTTTAAATAAATATCTTAAAATATTTTAATAATAAAAGTGTTGAATTTCACACATATGGGATATATTTATACCACAAAAAACAAATACATAAAAATGGGAGAGTTTTTCCATTCTTTGCGAATTAGATTTTTAATTATCTGAGTGATCAAAATGAGATTTAGTATTTGTGCTTTGGGAGAATTCGTTTTGAAGTTTTAATTGCATTCAAAATAAGATCATAAAAAGCACGCACACCTTTTAAATCTTGACCAAATCCATTTGCTCTTCAATCAACAGTAGACGAACTAGAATTTTTGCCTGAAATGCATAATTCTTTCTTAAAATTATTTATTACTGCATGTATAATGTCAATCTTATTGATGTGCATTAGAAAGATAATTAATTCATTTTTATCAGGCTCTTTTCTAGCAGATAATCTGAAATGTAGGCGTGGTAGTTGCTGTTTAGCATCAAACATTGCTCCATTACTTAATGAAAAATGCAGGTAAGGTTTTGAAATTTTGCAGACATATTTATAAAGATTTAAGGTATCAAATAAGCCAATAAAAATTTTTCGACAGTTTAATGATTTTTAGGGTACTATATCGCCTTAAAAAAGTTTTGAAAATAATTAACTGAATTTTTTTGTGTATGTACTTTATAATAATAGAAGTGTTTTAATCTTCAGATTTAGCTTCACTGTTTTATTACAAAACTTACAGTCCCTTATGTTAACATAATCACAGTTTTTTTAAGCAATTTCATATGGTAACTAAGATAAGGGGCTTAGTTTTTGTAAAAATTAAAATATCTCTTATCCTGAGGTCGTTTCAAAAATGAATAACATAGTAACACATCAGAATTGAAAAATTGAAAGTTTGTTCATAAACTTTTGGTTCAGAATAGTCCTCATTTATGTTATTTTTTGTCAATTTTTACCCATTTTTTCCGATTTTAGTAATAATAATTTCTTTTTTTCTTAACCTTTGCATATTTTCTTAAAATGTACTAAGCAAACCTAAAAACAACAAAATTTCCCTTATCTCCATTTTTTTAAGTAAAAGTTGTTGCAAGTAGTCGGATACCTCAACACAATTCAGTGCCGAACTAAAATTGTGGAGATAATATATGGTTGGACTGTGACCTTACGGGGGGTCCCAAGTCATGGTGGGATCCCCGGCAATGAGAGAGCCGACCAAAAAGCCAAGCAGGGAGCCGAGTTGTCTCAACTGGAAGTCCCCTTGACTCTCAGAAAAGCAAAGATCATTATTTCCACATGCATTGATAAATATACTGCCGTGACTCAAAGAACCAAGAGCCTTGGAAAGCCATGGGAAACTCTGGCCAATGTCGGTCCAATCTCGAGGTACCTGGAGAGAGCCTAGGCTATTGCTTGCTTTTCCCTAACTACCGGTCGTGACTTTTTGGGGCTATACCTACACTGGTTTGGCCTGGCTGCTGAAGAGGCCTGCCAGCTCTACGACCATGCCAGAATGGATGGCGACCACCTGCTGGACTCGATGAATACCCGACTAACGGCGTCGTCAGTCGTTACTGGGAGGCTCAGAGTCAAACGGTCAAAAAGCGAAGCAATGGCGTTGGATAAATAAATAAATAAATAAAAATTGTATCGGGACCATAAACCAACCATTCACAGTTTCAGCCTCCTGGTTTGTATTTTCGCTTTATCAAAGACTAATTGTAAAAATATACCGAATTTTTTCCTTTGTTGACTTCCTAGTTTAATACCCTGTAACTCACCACGGAATAGACCAAATAAAAAGCAACAAAATGATTTTTTAGTGCGAAATGTCACCTTTCAAACATGCATGAATCTGAAATTGTTTCATTGATATTTTATGAGATATCGATCACTACAGCCATCCACAGGAAAAAAATTGGAGCGTTTTTTCCCCATCCTAATATATGTATACATACATTTATATTTAATAAATATATACAACATATATACATATATATATATTTAATAAATATATATAACATATTACATTATATATTTAATAAATATATATAACATATATACATATATACACTCATGGACAAAAAAATTAGCGTACGAAGAAATAATTGTGGGATCGCAACGAAACTTGGCATGAAGGTACATGTCGAAGAGATATGCAAATGATTAGAAATGCAGCTTGATTGCGCATTTTGCATAGCCGGTAGAGGGCGTTTAACGTCGTTCTAGGTGGAGTATAAAACAGGTAACTAAAGCTTGTTTGAGTATGTTGAATCGCTTACAAAGGAAGCAATGAGGTAGACATTCAATTACACCTTTGCGAAAACAATATAAGCAGCTGTCGCAGTTTCAGTGGGGGAGAATCATCGGCAACATGGGATCTGGGTGGTCAGCTAGGTGAGTAGCTCGTCAATTAGGCCGCTCTGAGTGTGTTGTGAGGAGGTGTTGGCACCAGTGGATCCGTGAGATGTCATTTACACGAAGACCAGGCTCAGGACGCCCTCGACACACCAATCGTCAAGAAGATCACCACATCGTAAGAAATGCACACGTACAGCCAACTGCTTCATCGGCCGCCATCCAGGCACAGGTAGCACCTTCACTAGGGGTCCCTGTGTCTTCTCGAACCATACGAAGGCACTTGGTCAAAGGACATTTGGGATCGCGGCGCCCGTTACGTGTACTGCACTAGACGCCCATCCATCGATGCCTCCATTTGGAGAGGTGCCACGCACGAGGAAACTGGACTGCAGTGAAATGGAACTAGGTTGTCTTTAGTGACGAATCCAGATTCAATCTCAGTAGTGGTGACAATCGTGTTTGTGTGTGGAGGCCCCGTGGTAAACGCCTCAATCCTGCCTTTGCTTTACAGCGACACACCGCTTCCACAGCTGGTGTGATGGTATGGGGTGTCATTGCCTACAATACGCGGTCACCCCTAGTTTTGATCCGTGGCACCATGACAGCCCAGCGGTATGTCCATGACATCCAGCAACCACATGTGTTGCCACTCATGCAACGGCTCCCAGGAGCCGTTTTGCAACAAGACAATGCTCGGTCTCATACGGCAAGAGTTCACAAGACTGTCTTCACACTGTTACTACCCTTGCTTAACCTGCCCGATCCCCATATTTGTCTCCAATCGAGCATATCTGGGATCATTTGAGATGGCGAGTTGGGCATCTCACGAATTTGAACAAACTAGAGGCAAGGTTATAGCAAATATGGAACGAAATGTCTCAAGACATCATACAGAACTTTAATGCTTCAAAGCCTGATCGTATCGCATCGTGCATTCACGCTAGAGGGAATTCTACAGGGTATTAAATCCTCCGTTCTTTTGCCTTTTTCTCTGAAATAAATGATCCCTTTTCTTTGATTTTCAAATAATTCTTTTTCAAAGTAGTTAATACGTATGTAAAATTTCGTTTCATTTTGACGACTCCTTGTTGGTGCGCTAATTTTTTTGTCCATGAGTGCATATTTAATAAATATATATAACATATATATATGTTTACGATTATAATTATTAATTTTTTGTGCAAGCTTCCAGTATATACATAAATTCTCCTTTAATTATTTTCTTACTTAATTGTTACATATTATATGTATCAATGAAATTCATGCCACACTGGGATAACAATGAATTCTTCATTGCGTGTTACATAGTTGACACGTTATTGATGTTAATCTCTGTTACAGTAGATATATTGCTGTTAATGAATGGATAGTTATTTTTACTACTTTCTGGTGAAAAATGCTGTAAATTTAATAAAACTGATATCTTACTTTATTTCTTTTACTGTCCAAGTAATCAGGATATTGAGCGCGTTCGTGCGTGACAGTAAACGTTTACTACCACGCGATATTTATTTATTGTACACCTCCACTCATAAAAATCTATATTTCAAATGCAGTGGAGTTGTTTAAATTCAAACATTGAATAACCATGTTACTTTTTATCGTTCATTAACCGTAATTTAAAAACAAAACTTTAAATTGCTTATGTATTTTAAAATTAAATGTATAAATTATACATCGAAATATGTAGAGTTTTTCCAGTTTTGATTTGCTGTAATTGTTACATCTGTGGTTGTTTCTCAATCTCTCTTTATCTTACACTATTAAAATTCGAAGGTAAACAAACGTATCTATGTATCTATCTATCTATCTATTTATGTGCGTCTATCTTCTCACGAACAGCACCACGCAGAAAGTCGCGGAAGGTACCAAAAGATCGGGAATTTTCCGGGGAAGCCGTATTGCCTATTTATATTCCGATATTGTAATTAGTTAAAAAGATATTAATTAAAAACCTTAAAACGCCGAATTGTTTTACTCCTGCCGGTTGCTTACTTGGCGGAACTTCCCTTCCGTTTCGGCCGAGCGGTAATCTTACGTTTTCCACCATATTAAAATTGTCATCCGATTTTCGGTGTCGAAATTAGACAAAAAATAATTACAGAATCGGAAAGATCATTTATTTCGCCACAACACGGTGTAATTTTTTTTTGTAAAATAACGATATTTTCTATTTTTTTCGAATTTTTTAAAATAGTGTTAAAACTGATGCGTTTTTATGAAAATTATTTCTAAATCGTTGGGTATGAATTACTTTTCGTGTTATTAAATCGATATTCTACACTAATTAACTTCAAGCCTTTCTCTTTTAGATCCATTCATTTAAAAAATAAAATTCCCAAAACTTTTTTTTAAAAGAATTTTTAAAAAGTAGTCTTAATTTTTACTTCACATTGAATAACTTCGTCATTTATGAAGATAATCTCACAAAACCTTTTTTCCGTGTGTACAGTAATATTATCCGTAACATATACGAAGATTGAAAAAATTGCTTCAAAATTACGGATTTTTAAAAAAAAATTGTGATTTTCGTAAACTTATGTTTTTTTTGAGAAATAAATTAAAAAGTAGTAATTTGTACATTTTTTATTTCAAAGTACGTTATTTTTGCAAATAGTTGGTGATGTTTGAGAGCATTAACGCAAAAATTACGCCCTTAAAATAAAGGTAATGATTTTTTAAAATAATTTAAAATACGCGATTTTACATTTAGCTAAACATTGGTTAACTGTCTGGTGGCGGAGTGCTGAGAGCTCCCGCTACACTCAAGACTATAACTGCAGCACTGCCGTGCGCGGTCAATGTGAAGGATGATGTCCGCCTCGTAGAAACCCACCGGTCGCTCTTTTCATACTTATCTTAAATTTTTTCTCCTACTGGACATTGCGTCGCCACACATTACTTTTCGTGTTATTAAATCGATATTCTACACTAATTAACTTCAAGCCTTTCTCTTTTAGATCCATTCATTTAAAAAATAAAATTCCCAAAACTTTTTTTTTAAAGAATTTTTAAAAAGTAGTCTCAATTTTTCCTTCGCATTGAATCACTTCTTCAATGATTGAATTCCCTTGCTGTATCCCCACTGATCTGAAATTTACTTCATTTTCAGTGCTGCCATTATGTAAGCAAATGGTATGTCACAATTAATTGCTAAATGAGCAATTTTAATCAATTTTATTAGAAAATAATTAATAAGTTAGTTTTTTATAATATACTTTTTTTCGCAGATACGTGTTTAAATAATTTTAACACAGAGTGGAATGAAAAACTATAAAATTAAAATTTAAAAAAATTAAATGTTTTTATCAAATAGTATTATTTTCTTTTTGAATGTTTTTTTCAGTGAAATTTTTTAAAAATTAAAATGCATTCAATGCATTTCTGATATTCATTTAAAATATTTATCAGTATCAAAATTTTTGTTCTCTTTCATAAAACTTATAGTTTACTTTAAAATAATGCGTAATTGCATGAAACTTTTTCCCCCGTGTCGAATATTTCAAAAAATTCTCACAATTTTACTTCAAGAATTAAAATAGTAATGAAAATTTTGTAATTTGAAAAATTTATACTTTCTGTTCTTTTTTCAGCATACAACTATTTTTAAAAATGCTACAGTTTCGTTTCCGGGAAAAAACTATCTTTCTTTAAAGAATTTTATAGAAAAAAAACAACTTTTTTTTTTTTAACAAAACAATGCTGTTTTGCATATTTTATGATTTTTTCTCATATGAATCAATATCGTTGCGTTTATATAAAAATTATTTTTAAAACTTTCAGAATCAGTGATTTAAAAAATAAAAAGCTGAAAACTTTTTTGAACGAATTGTAATAAAACACTCAAAATACTTAAATCAATCATTTAATAATTTCTTCATTGAAAAAAAAAAATTGCATTAAATTTGTGATTTGTGTGTAATTTTTTTTGTGATTTTTGTAAAATAAAGTTTTTGCGAGAAATAATATAAGCATTATTTTTGTAAGCTTTTTTCTTCAAAAATTATTGTTGTTTCCAATCAATATGTGAAAACTTGGAATTTTCAATTAAAAATTGAGCCCTCAAAAATAATGAAAACTTTAAAGACATTCTAAAGGCTTTGCGCATGCGCGAGAATCATTATTATTCCCCCCCCCCTCTGTTTAACGCTCAGCGGCAAAGGTCAAACTTGCTGTTGCAATATTTTTTCCGTTATTGAAATGTGAGTGAGGGATTTTTAAAAAGTCTCACTGTTCACCTACTCCAGAGTTTTTTGGCGACGGACTTCGAAATTTTCAATTTAAAACTTTTAGAATCACTGATTTTAAAAAAAAGCCAAAAACCTTTTTGAACAAATTTTAATAAAACACTCAAAATACTTAAATCAATCATTTAATAATTTCTTCTTTTATAAAGGTAATTGCATGAAACTTTTTTCCCCCGAGTCGAATATTTCAAAAAAATCCTCACAATTTTACTCCAAGAATTAAAATAGTAGTGAAATTTTGTAATTTTAAAAATTTATACTTTCTGTCTTTTTTTCAGCATACAACTATTTTTAAAAAGACTACATTTTCGTTTCCGGGAAATAAAAAATTGCAACGAAAGAATTGGAAAGTGAGTGGGTGATTTTAAAATTTACCCTGTTTGCCTATTCGAAAATTTTTGGTGACGGACCACGAAATTTTCAACCATTCTCAAGTGACGAGAACGACACCTGAGCTTTCACCCATCTTTAATAATTACCACACCACACCAACGCAAGAACAAATTTCGAAAAAGGGATTTTTTATGACATAGTTAGAGAAATCACTCACATCGCGCGCATACACACACACACACAAGTGCTATCGGCCTGAAGGAAACACGAAATTTCCATGGGGATGAAATTATTCACTCAGGAAAAGGAAAAAATTGGAAAGTGAGTGGGTGATTTTTAAATTCGAACTGTTTGCCTATTCAAGGGTTTTTGGTGACGGACCTCGAAATTTTCAACCATGCTCAAGTGACGAGGACGACACCTGAGCATTAACCCATCCTTTAGAATTACCACATCACACCAACGCAAGAACAAATTTCAAAATAGGGAGTTTTTATGACATAGTTAAAGAAATCACTCACATCGCGCGCATACACACACACACACAAGTGCTATCGGCCTGAAGGAAACACGAAATTTCCATGGGGATGAAATTATTCACTCAGGAAAAGGAAAGAATTGGAAAGTGAGTGGGTGATTTTTAAATTCGCACTGTTTGCCTATTCGAGGGTTTTTGGTGACGGACTTCGAAATTTTCAACCATGCTCAAGTGACGAGGACGACACATGAGCTTTCACCCACCTTTAATAATTACCACACCACACCAACGCAAGAACAAATTTCGAAAAAGGGAGTTTTTATGAGATTGTTAAAGAAATCACTCACATCGCACGCACGCACACACAAGTGCTATCGGCCTGAGGGAAACACGAAATTTCCATGAGGGTGAAGTTATTCAGTCGGCAAAAGCCCGTGCAACGCAGGGCTAAGCGGAGAGGAAAAAAACAAAGAAATCAAAGTAATTTCGGAAAATAATATTGGAAGTGCTGAATTTGTGAAGTTGAGTGAATATTAACGTCCCACTGTTCAGCAACACGAGGCCTTTTGGGGACGGTCCGCGTAATTTTGAACCATGGTCAAGTGACGCGGACGACACCTGAGCTGGCACCCCCTCTCATAACTACCACACCACACCAACGGGAGGACATTTGAGCTCTCGACATATTTTACGTGCATCCGACCCCTACACGGCGGGTCTTCAGTGGTACTAGGATCGAGAATTTGCGAAGAGAAGGGAAAATGTTAAGCAACAAAGCCATGACACGCACTCACGGGACATGCATTCACATCGTACGCGTGAAACCCCACAAAAGTGTTGGCGTTAGAATAAAAGGAGGAAATTAAGATGGGGACTAAGTTATAACCTCGGTATAAGCCCGTGCAACGCCGGGCCATGAAAGCTAGTATATACATAATTGTGTTACTTCAATTTACCCGGTTTTCAAAAAGAAGAACGGGCCTTTATTAAGATTATTCAAAATGTGCATAAATTATGGTAGGGATATTGTTGTAGAATAGTGGTTTTGAAACTGTGTCCCAAGGAACTCAGGTATTCCATGAGTAAAATTAAAATTAAAAAAAAAATGAATAAAAGCAAAATAGATCGACGTTTTCTATGGAGTTTGTTTAACTCTGAGTGTCTATTTAAAGCCGTGCTTCCCAACGTATTTCCCAAGGGGAGGGGTGGGATCTTATAAAATGAATTTATCACCGGACAATTTCTCTTTTAAGTGATATACAGCAACTTTCAATTCTTCGCAGGTACATATCCCTGTCTTTAAATATAATGCAAGAGTAGTTACACCCGGAGCATATATTAATATTATTAATGATCAAATTATATTGATAATACATTAAAAATTAATATTAAATACAATACTTTTCTTAATTGTCTTCACATTGTTATTGTTATAACTGGAATATGTTATTGATTTCATTAGTATATTAATGAACGATTTTGTTCAGGAATGCAGCACTGCCTTTAACTTTGTTTCAGTTTTTTGAGGTGTAAGTCGTCCTTTGTGTTTGTAAATAAATCTCTAAAGCATCATTTGAGCTTCATGATTGAAACTCCTACGACACTACAGTGTTAAACTAATCAACCAATATGATTCAGGGGGGCATTCAGTAGAAAATATTTGAAACAAATCGATTCATATGACAATGCATGCAGAATAAGGGAATAGATGCAAAAAAAATTGCAGATTCAAAGTTTCGCAATATATTACTTATGCATCATCTAAAGATATTTATTTACTTAAAAATAATATAATACATATGATAATTCTTTCATCATAAATAAGTTTTGGAATATACGGATAAACTGCTTTCCTTTTTATATTTACGTCGCATCTATGAGTGATGTTTGATTTTACAAATATTACACAGTCATCCTGATTTGAATTTAATATTTAACACTACTAATGAATCGCATTTGAACAGAAGATTCTGTCGGTGTTGTTTTACAAAAAGTTCACAAACTACGCCTAAACAGATTTGGCACAATAGTCCTATGAAGGAGAAATGAAAGTAAGAAATTGTGTGTGGGTTATTAAAATAAAAACGCATGATGCGTAGAGAGAAGAGATAGATCTGTTTAATTTTATCTCATAACTTTGTAGAGTGCCGCTGATAATTGCTCCACGTACCACATCTGGCACGCATGCCATAGGTTACCGAGTTATAGAGTTAAGTGTAATAAATTTAGTTTTTAACGCATCGTCTCATTCGCATTTATATTGCCCCTATCCCCCATTCTGAAGGTTTTTGTCGATATATTTTATTAATCATGTATATTTTGTGAGGAAAAATGTTTATTAAACACTTGCCTGAGTATCCCGAGTTATCTCGGGTTTTGTATATATTGCAGTTATTTACTACCCCGAGAAAACTCGGGTGAAGCAGAATTTGTCAGTACGGTTTGTTTATCACGGTTTTACTCGGCCAGGACAAAATGAAAGGAAATATTCAGCTTTGATTGGCAGTTTGCAAAGTTTTCTTGATTTCGTGGATATTTTGGCGGGATAGGTCACGTGTTTTCTCTATTGTATAGTACACGTCGGCTGGTGGATTAGTAATGTCTAAAGAAGGATAGTTCCGTTGAAAAAAAGTGAAATAAGGGCGATGATGCAAGATAGCAGCCTAGTCTAACTTGGCTCTTGTGCCAAAAAATCAAACAATCAATCAATCAAGCAAGCAAGATAGCGAAAGCGATGATTTTTCAGAGTGATTATGGTGGACATTGAAAAAAGTGGAAGTGATTCTTCGGTACGTAGCCTACATTTTGTACTGTAAATCAGGAGGTTCACGATCACCTAAACAATTTAGAATGGAACTGATATTCAAAAAATAATTTCAGAAAATCATCGTGACAAGAGCATTTTCCAGATGTTATTCCTACTACTGAAAAATAAAATAATACTACGAGACAATGAACTGTGGGCTCCCGTAAAAGAGATCCCGTAAAAAGGTAAGCCAGTAAGAAAAGAGACCAAAGATATTGTACAGAATGTCAGGTATCACTTTGTGTTGTCCCTTGTTTCAAAACTATTATACAAAGACTAATATTTACATTTTTTTCCATTTGCCCGAGATAACTCGGGATCGTGAACTAATATTAAAACTAAATGCTTTTACATCTGCATATTTTATTTTGTTTCTTTTTTTTAAATAAAACTTGTATATTTTATTTTGTTTTATTTCCTAGTGTTTAATAATTTTTGCAATGTTTTTCAAAAAAATTTGTAAGGAAACAGTTAAGTAAAATTTTGAACAAAGACACATTTATTCTTGTTCATTTCAGATCCAAAAAGCTAATTCTAGTTACGGGAGGCAATACTGTAGCAGAGCAAAAAAATTAGAACAATATTGATCGTAAATAGCTACAGAGAATACACTGCACTTATAATTGAAATATTCAAAAATTTATTACTCTTTGAATAATTTTTTTTGCATCTTTTTAAATAGGAGTTTATGGACACTTCTCAAGAAATACCCTCTTCTCTCCGGAGGGGCCATGATTGCTCAGGATGGATCAGCAGTTTGTTTCCAATTCAAGGG
>BMAO01025835.1:0-22526 GCA_019973975.1 Trichonephila clavata | reverse complement strand
TTATTTTCTAAAGACTGGAAAAACGGAAAAAAAAATATTAATGGTAAAAAATAATACTGCTTTTATTATTTATTGAAGTAAGTAAGTTGTTGTAATTCATTTTTGAAAGATTAAAATACAGCAAAGAAAATTAATGCGAGATGATTTTGCCAATTATTTTTGCCTAACTCCGGCGACTCTCGCTAAAAGCCCAAAATAAATTTACTAAAAATAGACAGTAATTACTCGCCGAATTCATGTGACTCATTAAATGTCACGGCATTAAATTTGGTTATAATTATAAAACCTCGGTAAAGGTCTTAACATATGGCGCTTTATATTTTTATATGCAATTAACATTAAGTAACCGTCATTAATGTAAAGAAATAAACAAATTTCAAATGACATTTTCCAGTAAAAAGCCTGCATGAAAAATGTCATTAGCATATTCGTTTTTTTAGCTGATTGAAATATACCAAACATTAAAAAGGATACTTTTTAATTATGTGACGCTAATATGTAGATATAATAAAGCTGCATAAACGTAAAAATGTGTTTTAATTTGTTTATCTAGAATTATAATGTATTAGAGTCAATTTTATTGGAACAGAAGCAGATGGATGTCAAAACGACTCATAAAATTCCCCAAACTATTAATAACATTAATTTGATCATAAATTAGTTTAAAAAAAATAAAAGTATGTGATCAAATATTAATTTACACATTTTTACTAATACTATCAATTTCTAAATTTAAAAAAATGCGCAAATAAATTATGAATTTGATACATAAAACTGTGTGTAGAATGTTTTGGATTGATTGTTTCATCGTTAACATCGTACTAAAAAACAACACGACGGCTACAGGTGACGGACCTCGTGCTTTGGAGTGAATGAGTTAATATTAACGTCGCACTATTTAAAGAGGACTTTTGGCGACGGACCTCTTAATTTTGAAACCATGGTCAAGTGACGAGGACGACATCTGAGCTGGCACCCTCTTTTCCTAACTTACTTCACCACTCCAACGGGAGGACGTTTGAGCTCTCGACAGATTTAATGTGCATCGCTCCCCTATACGGTGGGTCTTTAGTGGTACTGGGCTCGGACTCATGACATGCCTGCCATGAACCGATACCTTGATCACTTGGCTACCACGGTCACCTTGTAATTTGGGATTAGGATAAAAGTAGATCATGGATTCTTAACCTCGAGCCCGCGGCACCAATTTGCCCGCGAAGCTGTTTTTGTACGCCTGCGACTATTCACTATGTACTATATCAGTGATCATTTCCCCGAACAAAAAAAGTCATGGTTAAAAATTCGTTTGAACCAAATTTGTTTATTGGTCACCTTCAGAAGCTTTTGAAGCAATTCGGAAATATATTCCAGCAATTTTCGATATTGAGCCAGTTTCGATTCATTTTTTTGTAAACCCATTTAATCCTCAGATTAATTATTTCTGAAGTTACAAATTCTCCGTTTAAATTATTCAGAAGGAATCATCTTCAGTTGAAGAAGAGATTTTAAATGTTCCGACTGACATTGTATTAAATCATGCGGACTTAATGAAAATATTTAGAATCTAGCCTAAAACAAGAAATATCCCCTTTTGAAAAAAGAAACTTGCAAATTAAAATCCTCTGTTTCGGTTCTACATATTTATGTGAATCGTTGTTTTCAACAATGAACACCATTAAATCAACTATCGGATCTCAACTTAACAATAGCCATCTCGAAGATTCTATAAGATTGTAAATATCATCTTATACCCTTTTTGAAAAATTAGTGGATAATATGCAACACCAAAATATTGCATTAAATGTAACTATTTTGAATTTTTTGTTACCTTTTTAGAGAATATAGGATATTGTTTATGATGGGCTTATGATTGCAATAAGCTAAAGACGTATTAAGAATCACTGTACTTTTTGTGAACTGCGCCCGCCAGCAATTTACTGTTTGCCCGATGTGTCCAGACGGGAAATAAGGTTAGATCTCCCTACTTAATACATTTTCTAACCTTCCACACCAACGGAAAGGCATCGAATCATAAAAAAATTAAAGTATATCAACTCTGCGAGAAAGGTCTGTAAAGGCATCTGGACTTCAACCAAAGCGTAATTAGCAACAACGACGGTCACGAGGTCAAATTTGTATTCACTTTGTTACTGAAGTCTCACACATACATAAATGCTTTATGTTTTTTTTTTTTTCGTGAACGATGACTTTTGTGTTTGAAATGAATTTTTATCTGAAAGCAGTCCATTGCTCAAAAGTAAGCTTATGTAAAGTAGGTGTGAGACATTCCAGGGAGGGCAAGGGAGGGGTTAATTTCTCACCATTCACGTAATTTTTTATTTATTTCTTTATTTTATTCAATATCTGATTACTTTTAATATAAATATTTAGCGAATATTTTAGTTCTTGAGTAAAATTTTTTTACTTTTTGATACTAAGTTTGCAGCTTCTGAATTAGTATCCATGAAAGAAACTGAAGCAAACATTTAAAAAAAAGTTTCGATCATTTGCTGCTAGATTCAAAAAATATTTGGCTAAATGTAGCAAAGGTAAGATGTCAAAACCTTTGCCTGATCATATAATTTGAACTACTTATCAAATTCCATGATCTGATCACGTCCGTGTCATCGCTACACTAAATGGGTATGTTGAGTTAGTAAAGAAATACCATGCGGCGGTGTTCATCAAAGACCCATTTTCCGTCGGGAACGAGTGACGTCTCAACGGTCAAGCCGTTTCTGGTGGGAAAGTATCCCGGGGTGGACACCCCGGCGCTGATGTCTTAACGAAAGTCAATCTCTGACTTTCCTTGATCTAGCCAAAATTAAGGTGCCGGAGCAGTTCCCACGCCAGCCGCCGGTTTCAAAGTACACCGCGCGAAAAAGACTTGGACCAATAGAAGAATGGATTCACCGAATAAATCCAAACAGAAGTGACTATACATCACGTGTCACTTTCGTGGGCGGGACGTATTTCACCTAAAAAGAGACTCTGATTTCGCGAGAAAAACAGAGAGAGCGACACCAACGCAGAGACATGACATGACTCCAACAGTCTCTCCAGATCCAACAGCCTTACCAGCATCTGCGCCCCAGCACTTTTTCAGCTCGTTTTAACGCCGCTTCGTCTTAGCGCCAGCAGCGAACTCAACAGCGTTGCCTGTAATAGAACATTATTATCCCGGCAATACCGCCGCGGCAACCATGTAAGTGGAGTAAAGTGCTCCCCCGCAACCTTTACATCGTAGGAGCCGAGGATTCTAGGGGGCCCAGAACCTATGTTATCTTATGGTTTTGCAGTCCTTTGTAAGATCCAGTGGAGCCTAAGACCAGACTTTGCTCGCGGGGGGGCGGGGCTAATATTCCCCGCTATGCCAATGAACCATGTTGATATATATATCATCAACAACAGCCATTTATTATACATTAGTATTTAATATAGAGGCCAGTCTAAATATTAGAATTTCGAAAACTATCATAGAAAATAGCCTGTTATATTCAACTCTATTTCAAAGTCTTCATATGACGTGTTCTAAGAATTTAAAAAGCTTTCTGTAATTATGTACAATCGGACCTCTTTTCTACAACATCGCTAAATCCCGAAAAAAATTCGTCACGTGGAAAATTCATTAAATAGAGATTCATTTTCCATATACTTTATGTGCTTGGTTCCAGGAAAAAGTTCGAAAAATAGAGAGATTCCCAAAACAGAAGATCGTAAAATGGAGGTCCGACTGTATTTTCTCCAATATTTTATTAAAATTCAATACCATAAGATGTGTCATTTATAGTTTATTCTGAATCTCTTTAGCGATTCCAAGAATTTTTAACTAGAACTGAAAGATGCAGTCTGATGATACTTACAAGGAGGAGGCGTGGTCATGTCTTCTACTTTAGGTGGCAATGGACAAGGGTCAGGCATTTCACAAATTTTCTGTGGACGTGGCATCTCACTGGTATCACAGAGCTCGCTGTACTGATTCTTGGTATCTCGACAGACAACAGCTCTTGTCTGAAGGCCCTCTCCGCAAGTGACAGAACACTAGAATAGTATATTTTTTAATACGAATTAATGTGATAGCGATCACGAAGTAGATCTTAAACATAGCGCATAATTTGGACCTTAAAAATAGACTATAATTTAACTTTCTTTTAACTTTTTTGTTTTCCAAGATTCATGTGTGTTCCTCAAATTAAGCCATTTTGTTTTATTTTAATTTCTTTTGTCAGTTTTATTCCTACCATTGAGTTCTTGTTCATATCTCGAAATACATGCAAATGGATTACGAATTGAAGTAAACTGCACTAAATCAGTTTTTTTTCTTAAGTTTTTCTTTTTAAAGCAGTTGGAAAAATAATTATTAGAAAAACTTATTTAAAATTAGGCCTCGTGTAGGAAATATTATCTTTTATTTATATAGTCATTGACACTAGTAAATTTAATCCAGATTTAAGTTTCGTTATAAATTACAAAAAAATCTATATTTGTATTCTGAATCCTATTCCCTCCACCGTTTTATCTAATTAATTTTCTATTTGGGACTCTGTCTCTCCTCCTCCCTCATAAATGTTTACTTGTAAGTTAACCGAAGAAATTTTGTTAGAATCTACAAAGTACAGGCTTACAGGTTAGACTTACAAGTAATTTTTAGAAATCTTAAGAAATTCTTCCGGAAAAATATATTTTTACATCTGAATTTGTTAGTGTTGAATTCATCTGAAAACAGGGTGCCCCAAAACTAAACGTCATGCGGCTATGGGGTAAAAGGGGGGAGGGGAGGAGGAAGGCAGTGGCGCACACAATGGGGGTGAGTCCCCGGGTCCCCCCTTCGAAGCCCTTGATTTTTTTTCGATTGGTTATAATTCTATGTGTATAGTACATAAAATTTAATTAAGTTTTTGTTTTTAATGATTATTTTTTTAATTAATGCTCTTTATTTATTCAATAATTAATTCTTTACTGTTTTCTGTTTCCGAAAATTGGCAAAATCAAAAGAATTGGAGACTTATTGGAGAATGGTGGACTTTCGACTCTGAACCCCCCCCCCCTTGAAAAATTCCTGTGTGCGCCACTGGCGGGGGAGGTTAATATAAGTTCCGAGAAAAGTTTGAAAAAGTGCCATGTGTGAAAGTGATAACTAGAATATTTTTGAAAATGAGGAAAATTGACACCATATTCATCACATCATTAGATACTGTACGCACCATTTAAAATCTTACAGTGATTTTTACTCCAAATTTATCTTGCATAGCATCTAGCAAAATCACATTTCTGGTTTAGTTAAAATTAATGTAGTTTGAGTGGGGGTTTGGGAAATGATGTTATCTGACATTGACACGCCATAAAAAGAAAAGTATAACACACTACTTTAAGCAAGTCATTCAGAGACCAATTTCATAATTGTACTACTCTCGCCCGCTTAATGTTGAGTCTTGGGACACCCTATATGTGCAGATAACATTCAAAATATTTCATAAATACATTTTGTTTACACTTTTAGATGATATTTTGCTTATTTCATGAATCATATAAGAATCTTTTTTCAAGAATATAATGAATGTTTATAATTAAAAGGTAATAACACTATTAGTTTTAGCATGTAGTAAACTTTCCTTACGTAGTCCTAGAGTAATATTATCGAAATAAAATTTTAAGAAAATATATACAGGGTGATTCGCTACCAAGCAGACAAACTTGCAGAGTGTGTAGGAGGGTATAGAGACTACTTAGAATCACAAAGGAATGCTGGGTCACAAATGCCGTAGTTGCAAGCTATGGTACAAAGAAGCAGAGACAAAGAACAGAAAAAGAAACATATTAATAGGAAAGAAAGCCTTTTATTGAAAGGTTATACTAAAACAGGTGTTCAAAATTACGATCAGAAGTCGTCTGCCAAGCCTTACAGCATCTCTGCATGGAATTTCTTACGTTCTTGAAGATTCCTGGCATGTCACGTATCCTCCCGGAAGTTACAGATACTCTAGCGATTCGATCTTCAGATGAAGGCACGGACGTCTCTTACACAAAACCTTCCGTGTATTCAGCACCACACTCCCGTTACCTTCTCTTTACCCTTGCAAAGGTTGTGTGATGGGGAAATCACTCGTTCGAGTAATGTTCATGGTACAACAACCGAGTGGCATGCCCATTACAATACATAGCTCCAAACACGATAAGCACGTCTTCGTTTGAATACGAGTTCGTCCTACTACCTCGGGAAACGGATCGCAAATGATGACTTCCAACAAAGTCTGTTTTCAGAAAACCTTTCGTTCAGCGCCACCTACCGCAAGACTGCCTAAAGAAATTCTCAGAACGTAAGGAATTCCATGCAGCTCCGCTGTTCAGACCTGCCAGATGACTTCTGGTGGTAATTTCGAACACTTGTTGTAATGCAAACTTTCAATAAAATGTTTTCTATTACATTAGTGCGTTGCTGTCTCTGTTCTTTTTCTCTGCTTCTTTGCACCGTAGTTCGCCATAATGGCATTTACGACCTTGCATTCCTACGTAATTCCGAGTCCGTCTCTGTACTCCCTGCACACCTTGCAAGCTTGTCGGTCTGGTAGCCTATCATTCTGTATGTAATTACCTTTTTTTATTTAATTAGGTGTCTTAAAGTAAAAATTTGTATGAAAAGCCGTCAAAAGAATCTATTCGCTATTCCTTTATTGAATGTAGCAAACTTTGTATAAATCTTGACATTTTAAAAAATATAACTTTGAAGACAGATGTTTAATTTTCTGTCTTTTTTTTTTCATAAGACCATCCACTCCTTGCCGCTTTTACTTAAGGTATCCGACTACCCTAAAACTGTGAATTTTGCCAAAAATTGACAAATTTTTTTATGATTTTATTTTATGTACCATCTTATTAGTTTTATAAAAATACCAAGTATATCATTTTCCGTTTACTAGAACAAAAACTATAAGTGGTTTTGTAAAAGCAAATGCCATTACATTAAACAAGGTGGTGGTAGTGGTGTGTGTGTCATACTTTAAAAAGCGTTTTACTCGAAAAGTGTTTTTTTTTAAATACTCAAACGGGGTCAGCGATTGTTAAAAATGTTTTGAAAATAATTAACTGATAATTTTTGTGTATGTTCTGTATAATAGTAGAACTGTTTTAACCTTCAGATTTATCAATCACTATTTATTTCAAAATTAACAGTCCCTTATGTGAATATAATCACTGTTTTTTTAAGCAATTTCATATAATAACAAATATAAAGTGCTTTAGCTTTTGTAAAAATTAAAATATCTCTTATCCTGAAAGTCATTTCAAAAATTGTTATTTTTTGTCAATTTTTACCAATTTTTCTCATTTTAGTAATAATAATTTCTTTTTACCTTATTAATTTTATAATATTTTTCTTAAAATGCACTAAACAAATCTAAATTTTTTTAAAAAAAATCTCCATATCTCCTTTTTTTTAAAAAAAGTTGTCGCAACCAGTCGAATATCTTAAAAATGAGTTTAAATAATCAAAACTGTTTTCGAATACTTACTGGAGACCAAGGACCTTGAAACCACCTGGGACACTCCTCCACAGAACAGGATCGCTCGGTGAGAGGTTTATGGCGGGGGCAGAACTCGGATTTGACGTCTATCCGGGACCCGTTGGGTCCACCCTGAACGCAGAAAACGGGACGAGATTGGACACCAACACCACACGTGACGGAGCAAGGACCCCACTTTCCGGTGGCCCAGCTGTACAGGAAGATACAAAAAAAAACCCCTCAAATGAATTGAAAGTATTCATTAAAGTATAGATAAAAATCTTTCTTCGGTCGTTATACTTTAATATAAATTAAAAAATTTTTAATTTATTTTTATATTAATTTTTTCTAAGAGTATTGTGTTTTTTATGTATCTTTTGAGATGTATAACTGGGGTGGGCAAAATTTTAGCTCTGGTATGCCAAACCAATCTACCAATATGATTCAGTATGCCACACTAGTGCCGGTTTAAGCTCATTTCGGGCCCTGAGCGCAGAAAATCTACGGGTCCCTTGGCACTGGCGGATCGAAATTTATAACCAGAAAATCAGGTTAAGTCCAGCTTATCCGGGGTCCTTAAGTCCTTAACAGGGCCCGGGACTCTAAGCGCGTGCCCCAAGCGTCCAATGGATAAACTACAACTGTGCCACACAGTAGGACACCTTTGAAACGTTTCGATTCCGCTATAATGCATGCAGAGTTAGAGAATAAAGGTCAATAGTATTGATATTTACAATTTTATTATACTTTAATTTTGCATCAATTAAAGATACTTCTTAACATAAAAAATATTTTTTTCTTACAAAAATAAAAAAAATATTTAAAATTGCATACATATTAAGTAGTTTCAAACATATGTATTAAAATAAAAAACAAGAAATAGACAGCATTAAAAATATAAGTATTTCCCTTCATTATAGTTAAATTTAAAAAGATAATGAAAATTTTAATACGAACTTAATGCTTGGACCTCTGTGTTTTTGTATTTCAAAATCAGGGGTATGATTTAGTATGACTTTCAGTTTGACACGATTCTGAGCAATCAGTTGTTAAACAATTTTTTTTGAGGAGTTGAAATGTTTTTCATAAGCGGAAAGATTTCTTACTTAGATATATTGAAAAAAAAGCGGAAAGCAGAGAGAGAGAGAGAGTGCATGCAATATTCTCTCTTCAAACAATTAAATTTCTCCTACAATGACGTTCAATAATTTACAAAATAAATCTAAATTTATCTTTGGAGTTAGCTTTGACATTTTTTTTTTTTTTGTGATTCCATAAAAGTACGTAATTCTTAAGATGTTCGCCAAATGAGGTCCATTACAAATTTATCAATTTCCATCCACTCAAATATTGACAAGTTTGTAGAATAGCGCAGAGAGCTACTGATAATTGTACCACGTGTCACACATGTGGTACGCCATAGGTACACTAAAAATGAAAATAATCTATTTTTTTATTGCATATAATCGTTTGTTTGATAAGGAATTAATAAAAATCTGTAGATAAAGAAACTTAAGTTATCCAATAATAATAAAAAAAATAAAATAACTTATCATTTCAAAGTTTTGTACAAAAGCTTCTTCTATTTCTTTTTGTTTATTGTTAAACTATTATATATGAGGTGTGAAACGATAAGAAAACGAGACTAAGTGTGTAGCTTGAAAAAAGATTGGAATTGGCAACATCAATTTTGGTGACGTCATCTTACACACCTCCTCTATCCATGCGGCCAGTTTCTATTTAACAGATTAAGCCAGTTGGAAATACTGCTTCATTGAGTGAACACATGCAACTGCATTTGGTTGGAAAAATGTCTAATGTAAAAACGAACAGCGAATCTGCTTCCAGTGTCTAATGAAATTTAAGAAATCAGTCACGGAAACATTTCAAATGTTAACTGAGGATTATGGAGATGAAACTTTATCGCGTTCACGTGTGTTTGAATGGCATGAGCACTTTTCAAGGGTAAGGGATAGTGTGGAAGATGATGAACTTGCTGGGCGCCCAAGGTCAGTGGTTACTGAGAAAAACATTGCCAGTTCGTGATGTGATCTGGAGTGATCGAAGATTAAGTGTTCGTACAACGGTGGAGTTGTACGAAGTATTTTACCTAACAATTCAGGCATGGAGAAGACTTGTGCGAAAACTGTTCCAAAAATTCCGTCCGATGACCAAAAACAGTGCCGTAAAGACGCATGTGTAGACATTTTAGAACGCATTGCAAACGATCCAAATTCGTTAGGATCGAACATGTGACCATACATGTATTTTTACTTATGACCAAGAAAGTAAATACTAGTCGATCCTGTGGAGGTGTCTAGGATCCCTAAAATCCAAAAAAGAACAAATGTGAAAGTAGAAATTCAAGGCAATGTTAATTGTCTTCTTCGACATTATTACAATTGTAATGATTGAGTGGTTTCCAGTGGTCAGACTGTTTATAAACGCTACTACATTGAAGTACTAAAAAGACTTGGTTAAAAAATTAGGAAAAAAGCCACAGTTGTGGAATGATGGATGGCTGTAGTAGCAAGACAATGCACCCTCTCCCATGGCAGTATCTTTCAAGCAGTTTCTGACGAACGAAAACATTACTATGATAGGACATCTTCCTTATTCATCTGATTTGGCTCCATGCGACATTTTTTTATTTTCTACTGTTAAATTTTGCTTAAAAGGAACCCATTTTACCTCAGTTGAAGAGGTTCAGGCAAAAACGGATATAATTTTCCTGAAGGTCCTTCCAAAGACTTGTTCCAGAACTGTTACCAACAATGCTAGCATCGAATGCATAAGTGCATGAATACTGAAGGAGACTATTTCTAAGGTCATAATATCACGGAGAACTGATAAGATGATTGTTGGACTAGTCACGTTTTTTGTGTCACACCTCTTAAAATATATAATCCACGATGAAACACTTAAAAGTTGGACTGCAAGACCTGAGTAAAGCTTCTTCAACAGTACATTCTAAATATTCAAAGTTGCTGGAAAATTTTGATTTCTACAAAACTTATACAAGCGTCTGTTTTTCTCTGCAAATTTAATGAGGAATGCAATAGTTTACTTACACTACTGGACAAGGATGTCTATTGCAGTGTTTTGCTTTTGTTCGGGGACGGATGGACAGGTTGCACAATCTAGGATCAACCTCTTCATTTGTTTCTTTGTTGCGACACGATGATTCTGACAGTTGGATTCCTAAAAAGAGTGAAATAAAATTTGATTGCGCTTGCATCCTTTAAATAAAATTTGAATCTGCTGAGATAAAATTCTTCTAAAGATGAGAGATATTTGTCACCAAAGGCGAAATATGAAAAAAAAATCAATTAGTAGTGTGATACCACTGCAGATTTCGGAGTTGATACAAAAACACAAAATAATGTGTTTCATAACAGAAAACATAAAATTAATAATATTTAACACATTATTTCATAAAAATATTGGAAAAACCAAGAATCAGCAAGCAAAGCAAAAAAAAAAAAAAAAAAAGGATATAACTTTTTTGAAAAAAAAAATGATTTTTGCTTATCAAGCAATACCGCCTCAATAGTTCTTAGCAAAAAATCGATTTAATAAAAAACAGAGAATATGAAGAATGATCATCCAAATTCAATCGTGCATAAAAATCTTTTTTTTTTAATATGACAACTTGTGAACGTTGGATATTAAAGATGGAACTGAAAGTGGCAAGATCGGGGTTTAGTAAAATGAAGTGTTCATTAGCAGGATTCATTATTCATTGCTTTAAGTTAGGTTACATAATGATAACACATAACACTTATGAAAAATAATGAAATCTGTTGCTCATTGCGACCACATTCTTTCCTCATTGGCGTTTATTGAAGCTCAGTCCTCGCTTCTGCTGTTTGGGAACAGTTTCCGTTATAGTTATTATGACAAGATCAGCTACAGACCTAAGATTCATAAATCTCTGTTTATTCTTACCAACCACACTTACGCGCGCGGACACACACAGAGTTCACGTATTTCATTCTTATGAATAAAATTCACATAAAACATCCGATTTTTCTGTATTTCACCTGATTGACAAGAAAATTCTTGGATTTTAGACTTTCTGGATTTGTATATCATACATTTAATTTGATTTTCAGAAATAAAATTGTCAATCACTCGCAATCACTACCATAACAATTTACTAAATGTTTAAAAATGCATTTGATATAAAGTAATTTTTTAAATCTTTGGCAAATCTGAGACAAATGCTTCATCAAACTACTTGAATTCTTTTATATAAGTGTGTGAAAAGTTAAGTGGATTTCTTCTAAAAACATTGACAAATGAACCATGAACAAGTGAAACGATGAAACTCCCAGAACCGATGATACTTTTTTGTAACTATTTCTCTATGCCTTATCGGTAATTTAACTATAGATGCAAGATTTGATGCACATTTCGCTATTCACATAAAATCCAGACGATCATTTGAGGCTATATCCATCAAATTCTTTATTAAATTTAGAAATTGTCTGGGGAATATATCCCTTGATCCCTTTAAACTGAGGATTAAATTGGCTGTATTCCAGGAAAGTGTTATGTAAAACACAGCTGTATGTAATAAATAGTGTAGTTAGCCTGGAAGTGTTTTTATTATTACGTCTAGGTTACAGACACTTTTGCATGTCTTTAAACCCAAGGTTAAAAGAACTGGAATATCGAGACATAAATTCTCAACAAAAATTTGTAAGTATTACTGGACTTTGTTAGAAT
This sequence comes from Trichonephila clavata, assembly GCA_019973975.1. Taxonomy (NCBI): domain Eukaryota; kingdom Metazoa; phylum Arthropoda; class Arachnida; order Araneae; family Nephilidae; genus Trichonephila; species Trichonephila clavata. Next base: position 10,296 of record BMAO01025835.1, on the reverse strand, counting down.
AATCTTATGCATTAAAATTCTGACAAATAAGTCATTATGGGGGTGTTTTGTAGTTTATAAGAAAGGAAATTTCGCAAATTTTCAATCGCAGGTTTGACCTTGAAAACTTCCAGTTTGTCCTTGATTATCACTAGAACTATTTATTGGAGGAATTTTACATTTAAGAGGATTTCAAGTGTGGAAGTCCAAATATGTAAGGAAAGAAATCCAAATACGTAAGTCTTTTGATATATAGCAATTTATTTTTGTTTCGTAACTGCATTTAATTATTTATATTTTTCACAGTAATATTACTTTTTCTAGTTTTTCTTTGTTTCAAGAATGAGAAAAATATTTATATTTCATTTTGTTCAAACAATTTCGAAACAAGCAGAGTAGAAAATTTTGCTTTTTCTTATTCATCACATTTTCCAGAAACAAATTTAACGCTAGGGGAGATTTCGTTTTTCAAAGCAACATACCTCAAAAACTTCCTCAAATAGAATTTTTTCAAAGATGAAATTTTAAGATGAAAAGTAAAATACGCAATCAGTTTCCATAATAGAAAAATTGATTTTAAAGAGTTAATTAACTGTGTTAGTTTTTAATAGGGCAATGAAAAAATTAGTTAACACCATTGTTTAGTTCCCTTAGAACTATTAACTTTTGTGGAAGTTATTTAGTTATTCAAGTGGCTGCGGTAGCCTTATGGTTATGGTCACTAACTCGTGGCCAGAGTGTCCTGACTCGAGCACTAGGACCACTGAAGACTTACTGTGTAGAGGGGCTAATGCACGTTAAATTTGTCTAGGCTCAAAGTCCATCTGTTAGAAGTTTGAAAACGGTGGGCCAGCTCAAGTGTTGTCCTCGTATCTTGACTTTGCTTTGTAGTGCGACGTCATAAACACTTACTCAAAGTTATTCAAGAATTGTGTGAGTTTTTGATCCATTTTTTACGACTATACCAAGATCACTGGCATAACGTACACCTCCGTAACTCCCACATCGCAGGGGGGCGGAGCAGTATTTTAGGGGGCAAAAAGCCTGCCTGACGCTAAGTACACATAGTTGACTTATTTTATAAAATAAATATTAAAAGCAAAACATGACTTTGCAGGGAGAGGGGGGGGGGATAATATTCTCCGTTACGCCACTGACCAAGATACATAATTTAACGTTGAAACATTGAAAGTTTCTGTTTGCTTTGAAGTAATAAGAAACTGATATTTTCAGTCTATTATATTAATTATCAACCTATGGAGAACTGAAATAAGTTTATTTAGTCATGAATAATTGTTATTGAACAAAAACAATTATGAGTATAGGTTAGTATAATATAAAATAATAAACAAAAAGTGTGTTTTAAAGTAAACGTTATAAAATAAGTAAATTATATACTATTTATCTGGGATATATTTCTCATGACGAATTCTAAAAATTTATTTAATACTTTTTTTTCTGAAAATTTCAGAAACTAATTTTAAAACCAGTTATAAGTCTTATATTCTTTAAAAACCTGACCTCTCCACTTTCTCATCAAAATTAAAAATGTGTTTTGTTAAAAAAATTTAAGTGGAAAGTTCTTTTAAAAAGCAACAAATCTATTTTAACTAATATATAAGGTATAATTATCATAATAAAATTTTTGTACCTCCTCCACAAGTGACTGAGCATGCGCCGTACGCTCCTTCGTGCCAAATAAAGGTTGGACGCTGGCACTGAGATCCGTCTCCTCCACAAATCCCACATTCATCTACTTTCAGAGTGGAACCCACTTGAAGATCGCATCCGATTGGCTGAAAAAAAGAAGGATAAGAAATTTTCTGCCTGTGTAGAGTAATCCTGAAAACTATAAAGATAATAGTAAGGATAGTGACATACCGTATACATCCGTGTATAAACCGAGAATTTTTGGAGCTTTTTAAAGTAAGGGGATAGGCTTTCATATGGATTTGTTTACACCTAAGAAGAATGTAGTTTGGGAAAGAAGGTTTTTAAAATTTTTTTAAAGCATTTTTTGTTAACCATTCGCAAGCGACTTTAATCCTTAACTTTTTAGATGTTTTTGTAACGGGTCTCTTCGCGTTCTTCCCTACTAATACTCCTCTTGGGGAATAATGGATCTTTAAAATTTGTTCTATTGAAAAAATTCCTCCTCCTCCGAAGATGTGATTATCTAAACTATATAAAATTTCTATAAAGATTAAACTTTCGAGTTAGGAGAGAGAGGCTACACCAGGGGTGGGCAGAATTTTCCAAGGTACTGGCTACTTCTAATGTTTTTAAGGTATTGCGGTCCACCCAGTGACGTAGGTGAGGCCATCCTGTATTAAAATTGTATGTTTTCTTTTTTAACACTTGATTTCGACATTGTAACCTTTTAATAAAATATGACAATGCTATTTTTAATTCAAAAACTCAAGATTGTCAAGTTGAATGCTTGAATGCAACTCTGAGCAACTGCTAGATGGTAGAAGTATTGAATGCAGTGAGCAAAGAAGTTATGTAAATCAATAAATCTGAAATCGACGTCTGTACTTAATTTGTTCGCAACCAAGTCTGCGGGGCATGGCTTCAACACAAGAACCTAATCTCGCGAAGACGCGAGAAGAGCTGATCATCAACATTTATTCTCCCCTTCAGTCGGTGAGTTGGGAATTTTCCCCCTACAGTGGCAGTAAACGTGCTAAGGGTCATCGTTTGCTTCCAATGAAGATACATGTGTCGTCTAAGCATTTATCAAATCATTTGCTTAAGTAAACAGAGTCGCATCAATTGTGAAAAAGACGATTCTGAAATCTAGATGGCATCAGTGTTCCAGAAAAAATTTTCTTTTAGTAAGCGTGTCTTAGGACTTAGTAAAGGTGGTTTCCCCAAAATGTCTTGGAAGTCCACCGGTGAATCGCGATCGACTTAATGCCATTCCGGGGCTACACTATTGACGGATATCAGTTATTGATTAACGTAAAACTAGGCGAGAGCAATTAGTAGCTTATTTGATTAATATTAAGATTGACGATTCGGTCAATTAAGTGTTAAATTGGGTTAGAACGATTTGAATTAGAAAGTGCATTGCCTAGACTTAAGTGATCGGATTTATTCTAAAACTTCTAATATCTTGTCTACCTCGCTGTTGCTTCACATATTTGGTAATTGGTGCATTTCTTAACTTAGGTTATGGAATTTGAGTCGTTGCTGATAATTGTGAACAAATAGAGTTTGTTTTGAATATGGCTAATCTTCCTTCCAACCTTCACAATAATGGATGGCTCGGCCATCCATTACATTTTGCATTTTGCTTCCATTCTAAAAAAAGAAAAAGGTCGCATAAACCCTTCTAGGGTTATCTGAATGTATGGATTATGGGGCTAGTTTTTCCTCTTGGGCATGAAACATAGGTCGACGATCACGTACTGCCCCTTTGATCTTGACATCTCCCTTAATTCAAGATGTTTTTCCTCCACTCTCGCACTTGTTTCTCATATACAGAGAAATGCCGAGTAAACATAATGTATTAAAATTTTCAGCAAACGCAATCCTTTGTAAGTAGTGGCGTACACAGACCTCTTTTTTGAGGTCTTGTGTACGTCACCGTCTGTAGTTTGCCATGTACAAATTTCTCTTACCATTAATTTCCCAAACAAAAATATTTTGCAGAAAGTAAAACTAGCTCAAATTATGGACACGGTAACAAATGAATTGAAAAAATGCGATAGCTTCAGATTGGGTAACCAGAAATAAAACTATCACGGTTGAGGGACTGATATTTAACTTGATGCAAATTTTTTTGAAAATATTCCATTCATTTCACCCACTTAGCAAAGTGCTTGGAAATCACGGGCTTTTTCTCTATCAATTTCGTTTGTATACGTGTTCCAGATTTTGAGTAAATTTTTGAAAAAAAAAACATCCTCATTGGTTTCTATTCAGATATATACATTATGTGAAAAGAGACAAACATTTTTATAAAATGGGTACTTACGTTTTTTCTCACCAACTACAATTTCTCCAAATGAAAAGACATCACCAATTCAAAAAATATGGCCAAATGCTGGCATCGAAAGCCTTTCTGTGTTTGAATGCGAGTGGGAATGGTTTTCACAATTGTCTGTGTATCGCGACATTTGGCGTCGCCTTTTGATTTAACCGAATTGGTCGATGGTATAATACGTAAGTAGGAATGTTGTTCATTAATTGAATTATAAAACCAGAAAAGTAGTACAATAAAATACATAGCTTAAAACAACAATTTTAAACAAATTTGGAATTAAAGTGATATCATAGGATATAGTTTCTTAGCTGATACTGTCTCATAATAGACTGAATGGAGGAAAAAGCTATATCAGTGAATTAAAAGAAAAAAGAACATAAATTAAATAACAGAACCTAATTTAGACAGTCCAAAATTCGCTGGTGTTAGTTTTGCAACAACTGGCTCGGATGCTACTTCAAGCTACTGCCATCCCCTCTCAGGTTAACTGATAACATGCTAAAACTGCTTATATTATATGTTTTTGTAATAGTTTTCTAATGAAATATTGCAATGAATTTCTTATAAAATTTCCTAGCAAGTAGTGTTTTTCTTGAAGTGTTCTATTTTTCCTTTTATCTCGTTAGAAGAAATCATGTAAAAATAAATAATATTTGGCAAATATGTTAGCTGTTTTATTAAAAATTCATACGTGCTTGAGAGAGATATGGCTTGATGTACGTTTGTTTCATATTTTATTTTGTTGATACACATTCACGAAATAAGATCTATTTTAAAAATATCAACAAATTGGATGAACTTTGGAGGCTTAAAGGATGTATATATTTTTTGATGTATCTTATATTTCTGTGTATAAGCCGAAAACTTTTGGAAAATTTTCAAAGTTCAAGCAAGAAGGTTGACTTACATACGGAACCTCTTATTACAAAAACATAATTTATGAAAAACGGATATATTAACTTTTCCGTTATCCATGAACAAGCCAATTCAACCATCTAGCTCCTTAGGTGCTTTAAATGTAAATCTTGTTAAAAAAAAGATAAAAACAGGCCACATGAATCTTTCAAAACAGTGTTAGAATCTGAATTTCCGAATGGTTCGTAAAATTCACATTCATTCATTGGATGTCTGAATCTATAGTTTGAAATTAACCGTATACGAATTTCTTTTCTTACTCCCGAATTTGTCTTCCCAAAAAATTGGCATAGAAAATAAGACTAACATAAAAAACTACTAGATAACAAATGATTAAAAGCTGTGTTTACATAAGATAGGGTTACCAGACTTGATACTTTTTTCTTTGGCGTCCGGCGTTTTACTTTACAGCTATTTGAGGTTGGAAAATATTCCACTCACTTTACCCTCTAAGCAATACTTTGGTCCATATGGCAGTATGTTTGAAAATAAAGGATTTTTTTGTTTCAATTCGGTTTATATGCAAATTTTCTTTGGTAAATTTTTAAAGCAGTAATTCACTTTCGGCTTACACTCTTAATCAATTTATATTCGAAATTATACAAAATTTGGATTCTTTTCAATAAACATGAATTCTTCGGGACAAGGTTTCTTAAAAGCGGCATTCTTAAGATTTTTTTAGGACTTTTTTCGTGACTTCGTGACAAAAACTGCACAAAACACAAATAAACTCGTGCTCTGCCCTCAAGATACATTGCACAAACAAAATATATTTTTATTTCAAAAATTATTTCAGATTAAGTTTCTACTCTTTATTACTAGACAAAAGCAGTTTTAAGAATTTCAAAAATTCCATGATATTTTTAATGAGATTCTTTTCCTTTTTCACTGAACTAGTTCAATTTGTTCTAAAATTTTGCAAGCAAATACCATTATAAATAGTTTTTAAAAAATTCTCTATAAAGCTTCTTCTACTTACCTGGCACTGACCATCCACACACATGTCCAAAGCTCCTTCCCTACATCGAGTTCCATCTAGAACTTTCTGAGAAAGCTTTGCCACGAAGTTGAAACCCTTTGCTTGGCAAGTGAGTGCGCAAGGATCCTCGGGATCAAAAAATACACAATATGCTTCAAAATATGAATCACTTCAAAACTCATTCAAAAACTCACCACAGTTTTGTTTTAACATGAAGATGGCTTTAATAATCTTCATCTATTCCGTGATGATGTGGCCGATCTTCTGAAGACTTGTTTACCGGAATTAACTTGAGTTCCCCTGAAGAAATTTTTCGTTGCGCTAGAATTTGTTAGTATGTTAAGAGAGGCCAAACCGTCGCGCTTTTTTTTTTCCAGTCACCTTTTTAATTTGAGCTTTGAGCCAACAAATCTTTTTTTTTTTAAAGAAGAAGAAGGTTAGAAGTTTAAGTTAATAGTCTGATTAACTTTCGATTCTGATCGATATTTAAGGAAGATTTTAAATCTATCCCGGAGCGATCCCCCAATTGTTTCTGTGGGAATCTAACCGAAATCTTCCGAAAAAGTTAGATTCTTCAGATGGTGGGATTTTTATTTGGCAGGGTATGTGTGTCTAGGGGTTTTTTAGGATTCACGGGTTATAACTTTTAGAAATAAATTAGACAATATAGATTAAAGAAACTAAATAATTTATTATGAACTTAGGAGAGTATTTACACGGGGAATATTATACAGAAAGGAAATTAAGACATGCAATCATTTTAAAGTACAGTAACATTAATATAGGAAAGATAGATAATTCCTTTTAGGAGGACGTTAACGATTAAATGAAACTCATTATTGGATGTGTAGGTGACTTACCGCCAGTTGTGGCGAAGAAACGCGGACGCGCTGATACGATGTTTAGTCGTCGGTAGTTAGAGGGCCTCTGAGGAAACCAAAACGAGTGAGCTTTTTAATAAGCACGCTAGATGGCGTTGCTATGGAATGCTTTTTTAATTAACATTGCCGTCCTCTGCAAAGGGATGATCTAACCTTTTACAAAAAAAAGAGAAAGTTCTATGGGATATCCTACATATATATATATATGCAATTGTTGCTTTATTACAAAGTTTCAAGTTTAAATGTGAAAGAAAAAATTATTTCTCTTAATGTAATTCTGAGCTTTTTCCTACACTCTTGATAATTCAAAGTTTTTCATTGGTCCCTTCAACTTCGAAATATCGAGAGTCGACTATATATATAAATACAGTCGACTCTCGATAATTCGAAGTTGGAAGGGCCAATGAAAAACTTCGAATAATGAAGATTTCGAATTATCAAGAGGGTAGGAAAAACTCCCAAAATACACGAAAAGAGAATTTTTTCCCAACACATTTAAATTTGAAGCTATGTAAGAATACAACTATTGTACATATGTATCAAACTATTTTAAAGTATTTTTTTTAAAGTACATATTATACAGTATAAAAATAAAACTGAAATTAAAAGTCCTGTATTAAAACTACATTCAATACATGCACACAATCTTACTCATCCCTTCACAATAGCGGACCATCCTTTCTGAACAAATGTGCAGCAAGGCTACGTGCTAAATGAAAGATATGGAAGGCTGAAGGTTGGTCAAAAGTCCACTTAAAGAAGGAAATCAATCAAAGTATATTTTCGCCTGAGGAACAGGAAAACACAAGGAAGAAGTAGCAGACAGATGATCATCAAAGGGGCTACGTTTCAGGGGAGACAAGCATAGGCAATACAATGCAAAACTTGTAACTCCAACCTTTTTACTACAGCCGGCTGGTTGGCGTGGTTGGTTTGTCGCTGGCCTTCTACACCCAAGGTTGCGGGTTCGACCCCGGCCCAAGTCAGTGGATTTTCTTGATGCAGAAAATCGACAGCGGCCATGTCGTATGATTATACGGCATGTGAAAATCCTTAGAGTGTTTGTTTGGCTTGGATGCTCTCGGCAAAATTAAATCCTAGTACAAAGTTCGCATCGCCAAGAGCTTAGGTGCCTCCCTCTGTGGAGGAAACTGGGTGTCAAAATTGCTTGCTGTAATTGGTATCGCCTATATGGTGCAGCGCTCTAAAAAGTGGTACCAGCTCCTGAAGAATGTACTACGTCTGCAAAAGGTTTAATTACCAATGCGCAGCCCCATTGAAAAAAAAAACCCTTTTACTACAGGACTGTTCATGATATTGGGTGATCGAATTGTCGAGAGTTTTATAAGATAACTTCGAATTATCGCGTGTTTTAGTCTGGCTAGTCACAGATTTTACTTCGAAATATTGAGTGTACCTAAACGTATTGTTTTAGTTCGAAATATCAAGAGTATTTCTAGGGACTCAGCATATACTTCGAATTATCGAGAGGTTCGTATTATCGAAGATTTGAATTATCGAGAGTTGACTGTATTTTTAAACACAAATTGGTAAGATAGAGAGAAAGATTTTAATTTTAACTTAATTACCTACCTTTCCCAAGCCAAAAAATTGCCCCCTCCCACCAAAAAAGAATATAAATGTAATAAAATAGACATCCTACATAAAACTTTTAAAAAATTGATAAATAGAAATAAAAAAATTTGAAAAAACACTTGACGCTCAACTTTTTTTTGCAAAAAATGTGAAAGACAAGTTCCCAAAGAATATCAGGTGTTCCGCAGTTTTATGGGGGTAGGGAAGTGATGTAATTGTGGTCCAGCGTGACTCTAGGCCTTTAGAACAATTTGAAATCTAGAAAACTGAGCTCAATTAAAAATCAATTTAAGGTACTTGATAAAAATTAGTTCAGATAGCATCTCGCAAGAAAAGGGAAAAAAAATTTGAATTTAAATGAAACTCTATTCAATAAATTAATTCTGTAGTTCTATCAATTAAGTTAATTTTATTTTAATACAACTGGACTTAGAATTACTTAAGAAAGAAGTGCAGTACACCTCAACTTTTTGCCAGCTAAAAGTTTTGGTTATGATTTGAATAGGAAAATTTTTAGAAACACACATATGGCGAGAGATTTGTGGAATTTTTTGGGATGAAGTTATTCGAATCACTTGTCTTAAAAATCTCCGTCAAGTGTGTAAATTTTATGAATTTATTTTGACTATCTTTTGCCGTATCTTTATGCTTTTTAAAGATTGTTTAAATCAATTATTCAATGTGGAATGTATTGTAAAACTTACTATTAAGATTCATTTCTAAATAAATTATTGCATCTAAATTTTTTTAATAAAAAAATGCATCATGAATATTTAGATATTTTTTTGATGCATCATTTATGTATTTTTCCTTTAACATGTCTCTTGTGTTAATATTATTTAATTACCTGAAAATATTAACAATTTTTTCTGAAATTACAGTGAATTTTAATCTTATAGTTTTTGTCATTTATTGTCAGAAGCAGTTTTTATTAAAATCGCTGGCCTTTGTTTCTTTGGAGAAAACTTTTTTTTCCTTTCTGTTTTTCTTGTATTTTCCATGGATGCTGTCAGAATTTCTACAAGAGCAAACATATACATCTAAACATTTCCTATTTTATTGACATTGAATATTTACATGATAATCTGTGCTTTTCTTTTTCTCTTACAGAAAACTTGTTTAAATATATATATAATGTTCTTGCAGCTAAATTCGGATAATCAAACCATTTTAACTATACAAACTTCATGAAATAAAAGAAGCATGAAGGAGAAAATGTTGGTAAAAATTCTATGGATTTTATTTGATGATTTTTTAAAAATTTTAAAGTGGAGTTATATGAGATATAATAAGTGTTTTAGAGTAAACGTGTTTATCAATTTACAAACCTAGGAGTAATTGAAATTGATAAAATCATATAGTTATAATAGCAATGTCTGATGTCTTTTTGCAACAAGTATATTCTGCATCATTATCCAAACTTCATGCTGTTCACTTGAATAGAAATAAAAGATTGCTTTATGATTTTCAAAAAAATTCTAGTAGGTTATATTTGGAATTTTTGCATCTTAGTAAGAAGCAGATTGAACAGAAAGTTTTTTCTTTTGGAATGATAAGCTGAACCATGTAACTTGATTGTACAAAGGTTTGCTTTGCATTTAGAATATAGTTAAGTCTGGATTCTATCAAGTGCAAAGTCCCTTGTGTGTTGTTTTATGAAAGTTAACCGTGTGGGGCATCTTCTGTGTGACCACTTGAACGTGCATTATAAAATGAAGCATTCCAAATGGCTCAGTTACAAATGATAAAACCATGTCATTGATAAAAAAAATCAAAATACAGTTGTCATAAATAGCCATTTAACCCCTTGCCTCTCGCTCCCGTCAAATTCACGGGTGAAATTTCCCTCTCTATTCCTCGTGCCCGTGATATTTCCGGGCTCGAGTGTTGAAAAGTAACTTGCCATAAAAGCTTGAAACAATCTATTTCTTAAGCCCGGAACATTGCTTTTTTCT
>BMAO01025834.1:0-19454 GCA_019973975.1 Trichonephila clavata | reverse complement strand
GATAAATTTGTAGAAGGAAGACATCCCACCCTGCATTTTTATTAAATACTTTTTCCCCCTTAAGAGATTTGATTTTAAAAAAAAAATCATACCTGCAAGTTCATTTACAAGCAATAAAGGAATTCATATATTGAACACATACTATTTCTTATGTTACACGGAGTAACAAAATTGTATAACAATTAAACGTAATGAAGCAAATGAAAGAATATTCCGCTTTTGTCTACACACACACATACACAAACAAGTTTTTTTTATTAAAAAATACCTGCCTTTACTTTGGTTTATTTCAATGTATACAAAAAGAGCATAATAAATTTCTGATAAAGTATAAAGTCCAGTTTTTCCTTACCTCGGTATCTTTATGAAATTTCTGAATAAAATTTTAAATGTCATGTTTATAATATTTTTAACTCATAGGATTGCGTTTTGCACTTAGCAGTCCTCACTAAAATCGATGATGTAAAAACAACTTAAGTCCATTAATCTTTCACGACTGCATAAGGGAAACATCCCCCCCCCTCCACTTTAAAATTGCTGCTGGTCGTATTTAGTTATAATAAAACTGCATCTTTTTTAGATAATTTCAAAATAGAACGTATACCAAATGCAATTACTTAAAGGGGTACGTTTAGATAGGGAAAAAAGAAGTGTCAAATCAATTGCCACTAATGACAAAACATTCGCTAGCTGCATTCTTATTACCTATTTCAGTCTATTGTGTCGTGCATTGATATAATAATGTGTTTATTATTCATGTCCTTCAGTGAGAATAGTTTTGAGCTATAATAAAGTACATTTGAACAAATAAAAACTACTGTCTGATAAAACTGCATATTGATCCAAAAATGTACACAATGTCATTTATTTTTTTTATTTTTTTATATACATTACAACAAAGCAAACTTAAGTAAGCTGCTCATACTAATATTTACTCTTTGCAACCTTATGGTCCTGCAGGAGTAATTACTTTGTGCACAACAAGACACAAAATCATTTGGATTTTAAAGTTCGGTTAATACAGTGGTTCTCAAACTTTCAACATTTGCGACCCTATTTTCAGTGATAATTTCATAACGCCCCTTCATACAATAACGATATATTGAATTTAATAATAATGTACTTTGACACACTAAGCTACCATATTGACAAAAATTATAAACCGTTCAAATTAGCAACATAAGTATTAAATTTTTATATAATTTTGCATATGCATAAGTCCATGTTAGTTCTAGTAATTATATTCTTAACATATATTACTAGTTAACATAGTATTGATAATTTAATTACCAAATATACATTGTGCAGTACTAATACATTTATTATAATCAGTATAAATGTATACATATATATATTATGTCAGAATGTGTCTTTTGTTTTGACTTCTTTCAGTAAATTTTAATAACTATTTTAAATCTTTTATTTTCGACTTTTGGATGTGCTCGCGTCCCCCTCTCCTTAGGGTTATCAACCCTAGGGTTCATAGGGGCGTGCCTACAGTTTGAGAAACGTTGAGTTAATGTATACATTTACGTCACTTATAAGCTATGAAATTGTACAGTTACTTCAGTTGGAGATTCAGTATAAAAAATTGTGTTCATTCACGCATATGATTCACAGCATACTTATGTTTATAAATTAAAAATTATTTGTATATAAGTATTTCTTACAAAACATAATGAAAAATTTTTGCAACATTGTTAACTATAAAAGACTTAATTAGTATATTAGCAGAATAAATTATTTAGAATTCTGATTCTGCGATGTTCACACGGAAAGTAATTAAACCTGATTAATAAAACACCTTTTGCACACTCAAAAAGGAATATTCCGTGCATATTTCCAGGTATAATATATGCAAATATACTACACTATAAATTTTTCACTTAAAAACTTTATCGCCCCGTTTATAATTAGAACTAAATAAATTCCTACCAGTTGGCCTAGCAACGGTGGCTAAACGACTCTAATTATGTTTGGAATAAATCAATGCAGTGAACTGCGCCAGCTGGGCAACATGATCTTTTTTAAGCCATAATTCTTAGTTTGAAAACTTATTTTTTCAACACTTCTCTTGCATTAAAATCAATAGACGCACTGTGAAAAAAGTTTTCCTTGGCTTAGGTTTTAATGAATTAACGACACTTGCCGTAGTTAATTAGTAGGCTGTGCTTTTTTTTCCTGAATTTTCTCATGAAAGGAGCGAAAAATAAAAATATATCTTTCAGAAATCTTAATTGTTATCAGGATTAAAATTAAATTTAGTCATCATCTTAAGTTTTAGAAGATAAACATCAACATACTGTTTGAAGTGTGCTTGGCGAGAATCCAAAGATAAGATTGAGTTTGATTCTACCTGGTGTTTTTATATTTCATTTTCTTTCGGAGTTTTGCGTTTCTTTATGTATATAGCTTATCAAGATTAACGGGATCAAACTAAAAATATTGCGTGTGAAAAATTGAAAGGAAAAGTAAAATTTAATACATAAATATACCTAAAATTTAAGAAGCGAAAGATAATATCTTAAAGAATAACTTTTTAACTAAACAGAGTAAATTCTGTCATTTTTTTGAAGAAATTCAAAGGATGTAATAGATGTTTAAATATCTAGGTAGAGAAAAACAAGCAATATACAGCGTTTGAATGCGCAATTGAAAATTATATTTAAATTTAAGTACTTAAATTGAAAAATGAAAAATAATGTTAATATATATAATGGATTTCGGTGATGACGACGAATTTAGTAAAGGATGACGAATTTGGGCGAAGATTTTTGTAGCGTGGCTGATGTTGGTATTTCTTTATAAGATTACCATTTTTTTACGATTGATGTTGCATTTTCATTATTATAGAGGAGCAGTATTGTGTGGGAAATCTATTCTTCTTATTAAACACTGAACATGTAGACACACATATGGACGTAATCACGAAGAAACATACACAACAAAAATACACAAACACTAGCTGCAGCGACTACATGATGAGTACAGACAAAAGACAAGATAGCGCGTAACTGTCTGCTCCAAGTTTTATACCGACAGTGAGGTCGTAAGACTCTTTTGTAACAGAGTCGTGATTGGATGCAAATGCGCGCGAGCAATTAGATTAAGATTAAGATTACAACGGTCTTGTGCCAAAGAATTAGGAAATAATTTAACGGGGTAAAGTTAAAGAGTTAGAAGTCATTATATTTATATATATATATGTAAAATATATATATACATTCGAATTTATGATTCTAAAAATATAAAAAGCAATATCTTAAAAAATTTTTAGACATGATTTAATCTAAAGCGTTGAATCTTCAATTACACTTACATAAATAATTTTTATATGGTTATGAATCTACTGTATGAATTTACAGTTTTATGTGAATCTGATGTAAAATTTATACATAAATATGATCAGAAAAATATAAATACAAATAAAGTTTGAAAAATAAATAATAAAAATAATATACAAAAATCACAAATTCAGTTTTTAAAAGGAAGGAAAAAAATATAATACAATTAATCAAAAATTGAAAAAAGGAATCCAGCGAACCTAACAGCAATTTCTGACTAGGACTGTAAAACTGGAGTTAAACTAGTTTGATGATACCAATTTTTCCACTTCTCAACTCTTTAAGTCAACAAATTCAAGTAGAATATAGGCAAAAAATCAAAATAGAAAAAGTAGCCTATTGAGCAAAACTTCTCAAATAATTGAATGAGAAGTTAACTTTTTTAAAGCTTGCCATTTATCATAAAATCTTAAAGAAATAATTTCAAAAAATATTATAGATTTTTTTCAAAAAATAAACTATCTGGAAATGATTCTAAAGCCAGTTCTATCAAGGAAAAACATCCGAAGTTTTTTACGAACGTGTCACCTATATTACCATATCAAAAGAGAATCATGCTAGGTAGATTATAAATTGATTGGTTGTACAAATTTAGAAATTTGTTAATGTACATGATGTTGAAGAATGTGAGTAGAAAGTATGTTACCTGCGAAAAAAGTTTTTATATGTATAACATTTTATTATTTCATTAAATTTTTTCGGCTATTAATATAAAGTAAGACAAAAATAGGATAAAAATATATTCATTCGTGAGTTTAAAAAATGTTTTAAAAATGTAATATATATATATATTATATATATATATATATATATTAGATATATATATTATTCGTAGACAAATGACCTATGATAACAGCCTACCATCTCTTGGAATAATTCTTCCGCGTGTCATTGTTCACAATTATATAGATTCCTTCAATCTTGTTAAAACTGGTATTTGGTGACAGAAAAAGAAAATCACGAATCACTTTTCTCCTATCTTAAATCACAGAAAAATATGGAAACTTCAGCTGTTCTCCTCTTCCCTCATAAAAAACCAATAAAATTATTCGTGCCACAAATATCTTTATGACAGGACAACGATTCTCGTCTGGGTCATTGGCCTTATGTAACTAAAATAAAAGAGTAAAGTAAAGGAAAATGTAAGAGACAGTATATATACTTCACATGGAGTATTCTAAAAAAAATGTTAAGGCAGTAAATTTATATTAGATTACTTTATAGTATCTCAGAGACATTAGGTTTGACTTCTGTCAAAGGTGGAATTTTTCAATTAATCATTTTAATCAAAGTTTGTGCTTAAAATACTGATTATATTAATGTATGACCAAAAATAACGCAAAGATATATGTGTGGCTATTGAACTCATATGCCATAATATGTACACTCTATAACAAAAAACCTACTGATCAAGAACGAGTTGTCCGATAGAGACAAAAATTAGTAGGTAGAAAGATTATGTACTGAATAGAAAACAATTAAAATTTCGGAAAAAATGAATGATTTATTTCATAGTTACATAGTTACAAAGTAAAGAGATCAATAAGGTGTTTCCCAAATCTAGCCTGAATGCAAGTTGCCGCACAACGTGCCATAGAGTAATAAAGTACTCTGATGGGCTGCAGTATTTATTGCCAAATTCAACCTGGTAATCACAAAATTCCCTGGTAGATGCTGCCACCGTCACATCATATCGTAGGCGTGCATGATTGAAGAAAGATCTGGCACCAAAGAAAGTGTTTGGCAAGCTGTAAGGCAGTTCATAGCAACACGTGCCGTATGTGGTATTGCATTACCTTACAGAAAGAAAAAACCTGGGTACTACAAAATAAACGGTAGCAAAACAGTTATCAGAATGTCATCGACGTGCCACTGTGCAGAAATAGTAGCTCTAATGACAACCAAAAGGGACCGGATGGCAAAAGACACGGCCTCCTATACCGTAACTCCTGGTTGAGGGCCTGAGTGGCATGTAATATTGAAATCAGGGTCGCCTTTACTGCCCTTGGCGTCTCCAGACACATCTTCGATGATCTTCATGACACAGTTGGAAGTGGGATTCGTGGCTAAAGACAATATGTTCCCTGTCAGCATGATTCCAACTTTATAGAGCTAAGCACCCCTGTAATCTGGCTTGCAAGAGTTCAGGCGTAAGTGGCAGGTGACGTAGTGGTCGATGCTAGCGTGATTATCTTTTTATTAGCGGTCTGTGATTGGTCATGGTAGACACTCGTGTGCGGGTCGCGCGTCTGATGGTTGATAACGATGAATCAGGCCCTGTGAGAGCTGATTTGACAATCAATTTGTCCTCCCGATCTGCTGTAGTCCTAGGTCAACCGCTACCATTATGGTGCTGAAATCAGACCACTGTCCACCCTTTCCTGTCAGTATCTTCTAATAGTCGCCTCGCTTCAACCCATATGACGAGCGATTCTTCGATTTGTCCAACCTACCTCTTTTAATCCAATGATATGACCTTTTTCAAATTCTTACAGCTGCTGGTAATGCGATCAAATTCTGCGGCGAGGCATTTTTTCAGTCGTTGAAATATATCCTAAATGCAAAGCAACAGTAATTTTGACCTTCGATTGAGAATCACTTTATATAAAAACCTACTGAATACGCATTTCCAATGCACTGTAATTCCCATTATTCATTCATTGGACACCAATTTTTAATCATTAGCATGTTTGGTACAATTTGCATGCGAATCTTCATTACAATTGGACAACTCCATCTTGGTGCGTCATTTTTTTTTATAATTATAGACTGTAATTTAAAAATGGGCTTATATTGCTAATATATCAATATGGATCTCATTAATTTTAATACAAATAATAATTTCATGAATCCACGGTAATATTTAATATATGCTATGTAAAAATTTAAATTATAGATGTTTTTGCCCCATTTATGCATTGTATGTTCATTAAATTTAAAAAAGTGTTAAGTATTGCTAGTTTTATTATTCACATGAAACAAATCAAGGATGCAGCCAGCTTCTAATCGATGACGGCTTAGATTCGAGTAAATATGGCATTTCTAATAGTCCTAAAATAGAAAAATATGATGCATGAATTTCCAGTTATATTCGCCATTTGGTTTTTAATCAATTTTAAATGATATTTTCAAATGTGTTTTTTGTCTGAATTGCAATTTTTTATTCACATTAGAAGATACTAACATGATTAGATTCTTTAGGATATAAGAATTGATACACACACATTTTCTACTAACATTCAAAACATAATTTAATTAATCTACTTTAAAATGTTTTTGATTTACCCGCTTATGCGATTTCTAAGGATGCTTTAAATCTAAAAAACAATTACTTTAAATTAACTTCACATGCTCAAGAAAAAAAAAACAGTGGCATTTTCAATTAAGAAAAACGTTCCCCTTAAAATATTACGAAATAAGTGTTTCCACTTATGTTTTGTGGAAGAATTCGAACTCCAACTTTAAAACCCCATGTATTTTTAGAATACAAAATCGAAATTAGTTTTTAAGTTACCGTTAAAAATCCACTTAACAAATACTTAGTGCGCATAAAACAACCGGTAAATGCTTACTTAAAAGCAAAGCACTAAGCTTTACTAAGTTTATTAGATCATTACGAGCACATTATCTTAATGTGTAACAGTAAACAACATATCAACAATTTAAATGGCCAAAGGATCAAAAGTGGCGGTGAAGAAAATAAATAAATGAAAAAGGAAGATTAGAAGAGATAGTGCTTTTTAAAACACACGACTTCGCATTTTAAATAATTCTACTTCTAAACTGTTAATGTATGAAAATCATTTTTTTTTTTGCTTGTTTGTTCAAGTTTTAAAATGTAAATTATTCTCATTGAGATTAATTAGGAATTGCGGGATCATATTAATAACATTTGTCTAATTAACTATGTCACGTATTAGAATCTAAATGTTTCTTTAAAACAAAAATTGTTTTATTAAGAAAGACAACACGTATTCCTAATTGGATTTAGAAAATTCAATTATGCACAGCAATGCTATTTAGTTTAACATTTGGTAAATGTTTGTAAATGCTATGCATATCTAGGAAGAGCATAATATCTCGCTATAACATCAAGCATTGTGATAAGAAAATTTAATTAAAATATATACACTTGTCTAACAGTTAATTAACTATTATAGACATTATTCATTTTAAAGTTTAAAAAATGTAACAATGATGCTGTTAATTAAAATAATTGATTTAGTGATATTACATATTAGATATATTTTGTAAATAAGCATGTATTTCTGAAAGGAAACTGTTGCTAATTTTAATTGTACTGGTTACATTTTAAATTAGAAGCTACTATGCATGAATTATTGAAAATAAACATATGGTTTTACAAACTAGAACTTGCAATAGTTTAAGGAATCCGAACACGTTCGGAGTACTTTTTAAGAAAATAGCATACTAAAACATTATAAATGTTCTTTTAGAATTAAATACCTATAAGTAATTCCATTTAACTATCAAAATTTAAAATAAATTACCCGAATTTTACAAAAATCACAATTATAAGTAAAATTTTAGCAATATTTTTGAAAAACTTCAAAGCAGTTAGAGAAAACAGTAATAAACATATATTAGTAAAAGGGTATTACTAAAACACATTAGATGTATTTATCTAAAAAACGTACTAACATTTTAATTTTTTATTAAAATTTGAAAATTTAAGAGCTGATTCAGTAAACATAAGAAATGGTTACATTTTTTATGGGACTATTATTTAAATAACAAGCCATAACTCAAAAAGTATTCATACAAAAAGAAATATTTTAGTACATTCTCTAGAAAACAACATAAATATCCGGTTCAAAAAGTTTTATAGAAATACATTCGTAATATTTTGAGTTATCAGACTCACCATGATAGATTTTAAGAAATTTAAATGCTCACTTCTGGTAGATCAAAACGCCACTTCCAGTTTTTCTAAATGTATAAAGTTGATTGTAACTTGGCCTCTAGGTAGTGTAGAAACAAAACAAAGTATGTTTCGTAAAGTCAAAAGATAGCTCTTTTCAATAAAATAAAAAAACTAAAATATCTGTCTTGACTGAATTTGGTCATTTTCAACGTGTTCGGATACCTTAAGTTCGTTTCAAAATACGTCTGTTGTAAACAGTTTCACTATTTTATATTGATTTCAAATCTGTCAGCAAAGCTTCATTATACTGTGCATGTTTTTATCGTTCCATTTGGCGGTTGGCTAGTGTAGCTGGTTAGGTTCTGGCCTTGTACGCCCAAGTTTGCAGATTTGACCCCGGCCCAAGTGGGTGATTTTTCATGGTGCAAAAAATCGACATCATCCATGTGGTATGATTTTGCGGCATGTTTAATATCCGAAAGTTCCTGTTTAAGTTCCTGGGTTCTCTCGACAAAATTAAAATCCTAGAACAATAACGCATCGTCATATTTCAGGTGCCGCCCTATGGGTAGGAAACTGGGTGTCAAAATTGCACTACAACCATTGTAATCCCTTTATTGGGTGCCACACTAAAATAAAAATTATACCAACTACCGGGGAATGTACTGGGCCTGCATTGGTACTTACCAATCCGCAGTCCATTTAATAGGTAGAATTTACTGACTAGTATTAATTAATTTAAATTATGCTAAGTTTCTGGCTTTATTTTATTTACTCTGCAGTTTTCATTCCTTTCATATTGTTGTTAAAATGTCTTTATTACTATTCATAATATTTTCATATAGTATATAGAATACTACATTTTAGATTATGGCGACAAAGGGTGTTTTTTTCATTAACACCTTCTATGCTCGTATTACCAAAAAAAAAAAAAAAAAAATTCCAGAATTTTCTTTTTTTTCCTTTTTTATTTATGGGGTTGATCAGTGACATAAGATGTCTTGTTTAACATTACACCATCTTGTTTTAAAATTTGGAGAAGAGGCACTTTTTTAACAGCTTAGGTGGCAATTTAAACTGTATTTCAAGTTAGTTGGGGAAATAAAATGAATTAAGTATCACGCGTGGTTGCCTAACGGTGGTATACGGATCACTGGTGGTCAGTAAAAAATTTTTGATAGTCCGAAGAAAAATCGGAACAATTTTTATTTATTTATTTTTATTTTTATGAAAAATTACTTTTAAATATGGCCAGTAACAAACCGTATTAGGGATTACGGTTTATACTTCCATTTATAAATTTTAACTATTACTTTTTATTTTTTCCGGGGGGGGGGTACTTTTTTTTATTTTCGCTACGAATTTAAAGAAAATGCAATGGTATCTGATTTGTTTCCTATATTGTAATATTTCTTTGAATTTAAGTGTCAGATTTATAGCGGTAAAATGAAAAGTGTGCTACTTTATAATCAGTATCAAACTACATATTGATGGCATTAATAAATACATTTTGTATTTATACTTCCACATTAATATGTATTACTATTACTGTCAAATGATTCCTAATCGGTTTTCTCTCCCGACATTAATTGATTAAAATTATTATGGCATAACACAACGCACGAATAAATCGAGCAATATATTTATACATTTGTGACCAATATGATGCAAATTTATCCAAAATAGCCACCATTAACTGTTGACATAGAACATTTTTTACTTTCAATCATACGCAGATTTGAATATGTATATATTTTTAATGCAGCAATTTTAATTTTTAATACACATATTTCATCAATTGCATAGTTGTATTGATGTGCATTTATTCATTAAAAGTGATTTAAGTTAGCAGATGCCATATTGATTTTGATATTTAATTTAAAATGCCTTTGAACGTTGTTAAAACTATTGAGATAAACAATTTGTCGTTTAATCTAAATTTTAAAAAAATGATTAACCTAGCATATTAAGACCATTTTTAACACAATTTTCGAGCTTAAATTACTCTTTTGTAGAATCAAATTTTTTGAACCTGAAAAATATATCTTTTGTAACATATGATACGCTTTCACTTTTAAAAATAAATACACTTTTGTGTTCTATTTATAATAAAAAATATTAATTTATGTCAATACATTGTACTTTCTCACAATGTTGTTGTTGTTTTTAACTTTCACCTTTAATGGTGGATCTCATAGTTTTTTACCTGTTACTTAGTAATGGACCAAATTGCTCATTTTTTGCTGTTCGAATATTAAGCATATCTCAATTCAGATACGACAACCTTGGAACAATTAAAATATAATTGAATACAAATTACTTAATTTTAAAATAAATCTACATGTAACAAGCATGTATCGTGTAAGAAAACACGTTTATAAATCAAATAAATACTTTATGTTAAATGTCTGCATATTCTTGATAACATTCAAAGTAAAATATCATTGAAATAACATGGAGATTAACTATAAATGATATAAATATTAAAATTATCAATGGATATCTTCTGTGAAAGAATCCACAAATACCTATTTGGGGTCATTTAAGTTGAACTAATTTAAATTTAACTGAATTAAACCGAATAAAGTTTGTGGCTAAAGGTTTTTTTATTTCCTTTTGATTCTTGTTGATTTCAATCACACTTAAGTGACAAAGAAGCTGTTTGCAACATAGATCGTGATTTTAATTCGTGGTAAGAGGAGGGGAAAATACTTTAATTTAGGCTTTTACTGTCCCTTTTCTATACCACGATTACATTTCGAAGATATAGTATTCAAAGTCTTCAGTATTTCCCCTAATTATCTATACTGGATATCAAGATTTTGTTTATTTTATATGTGTTTTTGTAACAGATTCTCTTCGAGCCCTTCTACTAATCATCAAAGGAAAATACTTCCAATCAATTGTTTGATTTGAGAACTTCTTTCTGTAATGTAACCCGTGACTTATGATAAACAAAACTACTATTTAAAGTTAAGGGGATTGAGTTCTTGGAGAAAGAAAGAATTTGAACGCGCTAATGTTAGATTAAAGTACAGTTATATTTGAATTTTTGGTAAATCCAGAAAAAAATATTAGCAACATCGTGTTCAAGTTTGTCACGGGTCTATTCGGAATTTTTCAAATAAGAAATACCCTTGGGAAAAAATTCTTTAAAATTCATTTTACTGAAAACCCTTCTGTGAAGAAGATGAGAGTATGCAAATAAAATCTGATATGTAAAGATTAACTTTTCAGTTAGAGATTAGAAAGAGAGAAAGATGTTAGAATGCTACGGCTAGCAGCAATTGATTAAACGTGAAATAAGGCGTGGATATTTAGTAGTCGAATATTGTAATATTAAAGTTGACGATTTGTCAAATAGAAATTAAAATAGATTAGGTCGATAAGAGAATTAGTAGGTATTGCTTTAGCGTAAGTGATCTGTTTATTTAGTCTTTTCGTATCCCGTCGGACTCGCTATTGCAATTCATATTTAGAATTTGGGTGCATGGTTAATATATAGTTAGTAGACTATAACTATAATAATAGACTTGGTTAATATATTTTGCGTTGTTGTTGATACTGGAAGTAAATTGAATATGGGTAGTCTTCCTTCCGACCTCCCTGCACAGAGGAAGATATAGTTCTTCCCTCACAAGTTCAAAGATTCTAGATGAGTTCAAACATCAAATGATAAGTATATACTCATAAATTCATAAAATCGGCTAAAAATTAGACCCTCCCTTTAACAAAAACAAAAGTCTAAGAAATAAAAGTGTGTTGATTTTTAAAGATGGCTCATTACTTTATGAACTCTCCCATCAACGCATGCAAAATTTCGCTACATATTCATTTGCGAAAAAAGTATGCTGTTCCATTCCATAGTATACTACTCACAATTTTTGTATGCCCTCCACAGAATTTAATTTATCTTACTTCACTTCGATTGTACTTCTTTTATCCCATGTTTCTGAAGAAACAACAATTTCCGTCCATGTGATGCAAGAAAGATATACAAATTACAAACGTACGTAAGAACTAAAGCAAATATCGAAGCAATCTTCCTCAATGTACTTTGTAAGACTAAAATCACACTAAAACTTTCTCCCACACCCTGCTCTGTATAAGACCAAATATATCTCAACTGGAAAAACGGACCTTATTGTTTCAAAGACACTCTCTTCCTCTACTCCAACCGAACACATCCAACGAAGTATCGAAAACGTCTCTGTACCTCCGGAACCATCCAAGCGAAGCACGAAAAAGAAAAGTAATAATACCACCGCAAAAAAAAAGAAACACAAAAAATCTTGGGAAAATACCGAAGACGGAGACTAAGACTCATGATGACGAGGAAAAAGAACCATTACTTCTATATCCACCTCCATTCCGAAAAGCGGAGGGAAAAAAACAGAACTGGAGGTGTCGTCGAAAATGCAGTCCGGTCCGTAACGATCGTTTACTTGGGCCTAAGGGAAGGATTCTACCTGCCAGAGCCTTTAATTCCACAGCCGCTGCTATTTTTTCTTCTCCTGTCCCCATGGGAGTTATCTTCGAATAACGAGGGACATTTCTCTGTTTTGTCCCAGAATAAACCAGTCGAAGGGGACAATAGGGTGTATGGTGTCCTAGTTTTGTTTATTGTCTTCTACCTTATCTGTTCGTTTCTGTACAACTGATGAAGTTGTGGTCTTATTAAAGGCATAATTTACGGCGTAAATACAACAGATTCAGGAGTTCTCGGATCGGTCTATTTGATCGAGGTGCTTTATTTTTATGTAAGTTGTCCAGTAGATTAAGTAAATAAATGTCTTTGGGTTTCTTAAGGTTTTCACAATGCTTTCACAAAAATTTTATAATGTGCTTTTATAATTAAATGAACTTGAGTTTAAATTTTTTAAACAGTGACTGAATTCTCATTGTAACACAGTCTAACATAAGTAGCTATACATTTTTTTAAATATAATTACATTCATTTGCTAATATTTTAAATTTGTTTTCTTTTTAAAAAAATTGTGTACACACTTAAATGTTCTTCGGGTTACTGTTCTCTGAAAAATCTTCAATCAGCTAAAAATTTACCTAGAACTCCAAATAAATTAGAACCTTTATTTCTTTAGAAAAGTATGATAGAATTAATTCTCAAAAATTATGAAAATTATGAAAATAATTTCTATTGTACCTCATGTCTTTTTACGTCCTTTATAATTAATTGAACAAGAAAAAAAATAATGTTGCAAAATGAAACTTGAATTGTTTAAAAGTATCATTCGGACAAATTTTACGCATATTCAGCAAATTTATGATATTTATTTATAATGATTCTGAAAAGTATATTTAAGGTATCCGTCTACTTGAAAACAGCATTTGTTTTAAAAAAACAGAGTTATGGGGATTTGTTTAGTACATTTTAAGAAAAATATGCTAAAATTAAAAAGTGGAAAAGAAATTGTTATTACTAAAATGGAAAAAATGTTTTAAAATTAACAAAAAATAACATAAACAGGGGCAAACCTGTACCAAAAGCTTATGAACAAATTTTCACTTTTTCAATTATGATGTGTTGGTATGTTATTCATTTATGAAATGACCTTTATGGTAAGATACATTTTAATTTTCACAAAACCTAGAGCACTTTATCTTAGTTATCATATGAAATCGCTTAAAATAATAGTGATTGTATTAACATAAGAGACTGTAAATTTTGTAATAAAACAGCGATTGATAAATCTAACAGTTAAAACACTTCTACTAATATACAGATAATGCAAAAAAAAATCCAGTTAATTATTTTCAAAACGTTTTGAGCAATCACTGTGCATTTCAAAAAACCACATTTCGAGTAAAACGCGTTTTAAATTATGACATCTTGCTTAAAGTAATGGTGTCTGCTTTTACTAAAACACTTGTAGTTTTTGTTCTAATGAACAGAAAATAATACACTTGCTATTCCTATAAAGCTAATAAGATGGTCTATAAAATAGAATCGGAAAAAAAATTGTCAATGTTTGGCAAAATTTACAATTTTAGGGTATTTAGATACGTTAAAGATATATTTTCAGTGATTACACAAAGCAGTATATATAAGAATATTATAAGCAATACAATAGTAAGAGATTTCCCGTATCTCAATTTCTTGTGTCAATTAAGATTAAAATAACCTTCGTAGAATTGCTGATTTAGCCTTTGTCATGTACTGTTGATTTGTATGAATAAATTAAAATAGACAATTCTGTTCCATTATATATATGACAAATCCAAAAAACGACGGTAAGGTTAAATTAGTAAAATGTTGCCCATGTCATAACTACACAATATGTTGCAAAAAGATAACATGGAGAACATTTTACGAACACCTAACTCTCACAAAACCACACAATGCTAAAAGATCACTTTATTTCTCAATTCAATCCAATATGTAGGAAACTGTATTTTCTCCTGTAGCTACCTTAATTTTTTTAGATCAGGACCCGAACGAAGATTTTGACTCCTATACTGTAGCCATGATACTTGTGCAATTTGACCCCTTAGGTTAATACTGACACTTAGGCTAATCACGGGGCTAATTATAATTAGCTTAGTGTCACTACTGAACTGACCATTAGGTTGATAACTGTGTGGGCATTTTGGAGGTATTATATTCCCAATACGAGGATACTGCAGTTCTATCCTTTTCTTCCACCATCTCTATTAGATACCTTGACTTTTGAAAAAGGTTACAGTTGCAAATATTTGTTCTTTATATTTATAAAGAGATAGAGAGAGAGAGAGAAAGAAAGAGTTTATAGACACGCTAAAACATTATTATCAACATAATTTTCACAGATATACTACAGAGATAATTCATTAAAAATTATTCATCGAGCACTTTCAAAGTTCAAAAATTTATAATTCATCTCAGTTTATTCCGTAAAATAGTGTGGTACATATGTTGTACCGCATTTTTTTTCTCATTTTCACTGACTGAGATACAATTGCTCTACCAAATAATTAAGTATATCCTCTTTTTCTTTCAGCAAAAACTTGGAGAGGATCTCTTGGCACTACAATTTTACCACAGGCGATGTAAATAAGAAGAAAATTTAAAGTATATCACATGTACCATCGACTTTTAAATGCCAATTCAAAGCAAAATAAAAATTACAAATTTCTGAATATCTACTTCAAGTACTTGCTAAATAAATATTTTCTTCAAAATAAAAAATAAAAAACTTCTTAAATTTGTGAATACGGAAAAAAAGATGGAAGAAGAGATTAGGGTTTATAAGAAACATTGCTACACAAACCTGATCAATAGATGACATCTTTTATGCTTTATTGCACCGGACGGGATGAAATACACATAATTTTACGGCACATTTATCTGTTTTAAAACAATGAAACAGTTTCATCTTTCCACAAATACAAACACTTTTTATTAAATTCATTAAAAAACTTTTAAAAAGAAAGCAGTCCGTCGATAAATTTGTATTGGAGCATGTATTGAAATAGTATAAAACACATTCTCCATTACATAAGTGAACTTATTAAAATAGATATGAAACAATCTTTAATGACTCTTTCATTTTGCATTTCACAATATAAAAAATAACTAGATTTAGACTCTCATAGAGATTTTTAGAAAGGGAATATATCTCAATGACTTATGCACAAAGAGAATGCGAAAAATGTCATTAAATCCAAATGCATTTCCCTTATTTAAATTTCATTATAAAATACTCATTAAAATGGAATTTGATGAAAAGTTTACATGAATACTGACAGAATTTTTGATGTATCCATTAAAAAGTTCCGATTGCTCTAGAAATTGAACTTTAATTATCCCAAGCGTTTGCAGTTGGTTTATTTCAAAAATGTATATGCACTTTCGTATTTAGAAGTATAGGGGTTCTTAATAACTTCGAAATAACTTTTCTAAAATGAGGTGAAAGATTTCCAAAGAAAAACTCGGCCTGTAGAGAAAATACTTTACTTTTTTTCCTATTTTGAATGCATGATGTCGTTATAAAAAGCTGAAGATACTAACGATCTTTAAAACATTTTATTTCTCACTCTATTTCTATTACATACGCTTGTGTACATTATTTGATTTAGTCCACTGCCGTCTATTTAAAAAAAAATATTCATAAAAAGTAACGAAAAAGTCCTCGGAATATTTATCATATACATATTTGTATTTTTTGTCAGATGTTGCAGTTCTTTACATCCGGTCCAGATAAGTTACCCTTACTATTGAAAAAGAATTTAGAGAACATATCGAACTATATTTTTGGCAAAAAAAATGACGAGGAATAAATGTGCTTCAAAACGTTTGTTGTGCATAAAAAACGATCACGATTCACTATGCAGAACTTCATTCCTCGGGACTATTTTGGAATCTAGTTTGTTCAGAGTAATAAATATCAGGATTTAGCAAACAAACTATCAATTAAACAAATGCACTTCGAGAAACACTTAAGGTAACAGAACACCTTCGAAGAAAATTTTTTGAATTAACCTGAATTTTGCCTGTTAATGCATACTTTATGACCTTATGGGTCTTTAAAATCAGAAAAACACCCAAGTAAAGTCTTGTTAGTGCACATTTTTTCTGTAAAAGGGGTATTTTATGAAAAAATAAGCAAAAAAATAAGACTTTACGCAAAACATGATAACTGAAAATAAAATAAATATATTGACATTTTGTAAATTGAATAATATAGCATACAACCTTATCTAGGGAATAGACACTTATTTTGGTAATATAACCATTACGTGAGAAGCTATTGTGTTTCGAGCTTCTTAACGTTGAAATTTTCTTTAAAAGCTATTATAATTTTCACTTTATTGCTGTATAAAAAAAATTTCTACTCAACATAAAATCTTAAGAGAGGTCTATTCCCTGTATTAGTATTTAAAAAACATATATATAAAATTTTTATTTCATCCAAGCATAACTTTTTGAGATATTGTGTTTTGCGGTAAGAAAAAATGTAAAAAAACTCATTTTGAGAAAACGACAAAAATAACATTAAACTAATCTGATTACAAGAAAAACACTTACTTTCTTATTAAAAGGCACCAGATTTATAATTCTCTCCATCTTTAACTTCTAAAACAATATTTCTTTTCTTTTTAAGGGCTCTTAAAATTTTCCTATGTTTCTTTGTTTTGGGGTCTGCGTTATGAATCGATTCACGGATTCTGCATTTATCTAAATGTTTATATCCCCGTAAGGTAAACACCCCAGGATTTTCAATATTCATCTTATTAAAAACTTTGAGGCACCCATTTAATCCCTCATTGAAATGTATAACAGCATCATACGACCCAAATTTAATTGTTTTGAGCGAAACAAATACTTCTTTCGGAACTTTTTGCCAGACTATTCCGTTAAAACACTCATTTGCATTTTGCGTGCGTCCATGTAAGCACTTACTTAATATCTGTTTGTCACATAGTTCTAAATATACTGGTTTAATTTTATTTAAAACATCATTTGATAAACCAGCATATTTTGTGGTACATTTTGTTCCATTTGCCACCCCCGCTGAAAATAACACCAGCTGTCTTTCCCTATTGGGCACTGACCATGCATCGGTTTCTTAATCACTTGATGCACAGTGATATAACGCAGCAATTACATTTTGCTGCATGGCATTTAAGTTACCGACATTACTGCGTACAGCAATTCCGTAGTAATTTTGAAGTCGGTCGATAAAATTATCAGTTTAATTTGACTTTACCAGACAGTCCTTTAGTTTTTGTTTTTAGCTTTCTTAGACGCGAGCCCACTCTCTTTTGTACATGGCCAATGCACTCAAACTTTGTCACACTGTTCATTCCATAAGTGTCTTTCACACTCATGATAGCTTTTGAGTCACCATCTCCGTAATATTGCGTGTATTGAAGTCTGCGGTTTTTTTCTGAACGAAGAAATATTCGTGAAGCCCCACAATTTCCATTTTTGACGAAGATCCCGTGAAGTTACACTGACATATGTGGTCGGCTTTTGACGACTCATATTCAGAGTTTCTTGGCATAGTCTGAAGTCTCTTACATGTAGGACAGTAGGACGACATAACTTCTACGTCTAACACCTTACCAGTATCAACTAATATTGCAGCAACACAACCATTCATAGACGTATAGCCTCTACGCTGCCATGTGCCATCCACAGATATGCCACATTTTACAAAATCAGATGAAAAATTTTCTTTTATATCCACAATTTCAGTAGCAGCTTTTTTTCATGGATTCCTCAGCTACTTCCTGACCACTTTTAAAAGCTTTGCTTCCTGATTTTTGAAAGCAGTTTTTGTTTCAGTCGAGGCAAATTTAATGTTGAGCATAATTTAAATGCACCAGCAAAAAACCCTTGCATATCTGCCGCATACCCATATACTAGCCTGGTATTTATGACTGGTGCATTTTACAACTTTTTTTTGATGAAGCAAATGCAAAGAAAAAGTCACAGCATTTACATTTTAGTGTAAAATGAGAGCATAATCCATACATGGAATCCTCAAAAAGCTCTACTTTTTCAGCAAAAACATTTTGGGCAGCAAAGTTTAGAAAATGCATCCACAATAAGCTCAAGATCAATGATTCTGTTACCAAACAGAGGACCAGGCATTTCTTCTGCAGTTGGACATACTCTCATTTCCCAATTTTGAAGAACTAGCAGTGCATTCAGGAACAGGTGTTGAATTGCTGTTATTTTCGGAAATTTTTGTGTATTTATTTCCAAAAAATTGTCTCTTACGCTTTCTAGCAATACTTTTAACCATTTTCAAGCAAAAATAAAACAGAATAGAATTATTTTTTAACTTTCTACGCTGTCGATTCTTTCAGTATGAAAATCAAACATATATGTAAACAAAGTCACTAAACAACAAATTTGATGCCAGATTTCCTACATAAAAAGGAAAAATGTATTTCCAAATACATTTATATTTATTCTCAAATATTCTATTTTAATTTCTGACAAAATATTTGTATATTAATTTTCATATTTCATGTCATATACCATGAAAGAGAAACGTAAACAAACAATTTGGGCCACTTCCGGTTAGCAGAAAGGCATTTCCGGTCAGAGAAATTCATGATCAAGTAATATTAAAAAAGCTGTAACTTGGCTTCTAATTAAGCTAGAAACAAAATTTTTACAGATTTAGAAAGATAAAAGATTGAATTTTAATATTTGATCAAAAACGAAAAATCGATATTTTGACCGAAAATTGAGTTTTAAAGGTGTTCTGTCA
>BMAO01025833.1:0-22251 GCA_019973975.1 Trichonephila clavata | reverse complement strand
TATTATAGAAATTCTAAATTTAACCCCTTAACTGGTTTGCCTGTACACCTTACGGTCTACTGAAAGTTAGCCACAACCGGTTTGCCCGTGCGCTGTACAGGCACCGAAATTTTTTCTTTCTATATTTTATTTGTACAGACATTTTTATTTCTATAATAAGGTTATTAGTATAGTGTGTCTTTAGGAGATGCAGAGAGAGAGAGTTTGTCCATGGTACTGAACTACTCTTCATTCAGAATTTTGGTAGTGGTGAAGGTGAGAATTTTTCACTGAAGGCAAGAATATATATTCTTGAAAATATTGGATAAAGAATAGGAATTTACAAGGCAATGTACAATGTGTTGCCTAAGAAAAAGGAAAATGGATAGATAATCCAAAGAAGTCGATATTATCTCAATCCCCATTGGAATATAAGACTTAGAGTTACACTATTCTTCATATTGTGTGTGCATATAAATATGCACACACAATATGAATGTGTGTGTGCATATAAATATGCACATACACACATGAAATCGTATCAATCGTATGAAAAAGAGGTATGAACATGAAATTTTTTGGTAAGTGGAAGAAAACATATTTTAAGATGTTGTGAAATATTCTTCACAGTACGCAGAATGTACTTATTAAAAGCAAACATTTAAGGGTTTTTGTGTTCAAAAATTATAAAATAAAAAAAGGTGAGTAAAATTTTAAACCGGAGATTAAAATAAAAATCTTCCATTTTCGCGCGTTCTGTTAATTATTATGCTTAGTTACATGCAGTTAAAAATGGGCTTTTTTTGGGAAAAGTTTGGTCAAAAAAATTGACCACTTAAGAGGTTAATCTATGAAGCTCAGACAAAAAATAATTATAGAATCGGAAAGATCATTTATTTCGTCCCGATACGGTATAATGTTTTTTATCGCGAGATTTACCTCTGCAGATAAACAAGTAAATTAAATAACTTGATCTGATTGATTTCAATTTCTTAAATTTTCAAACTAAGTAAATAAGAGTGCTTTAAACTTGCGACAAGCTTTTACATCATATAAATTGTGTAATGACGTTATAAGTTGATAGTAAAAAAATTTTAAAGAAAAAATTTATTTTATTCTTTTTAGCGGCGTTTAAATAAAAGTTTGTTTTAAAAAAGCTTTTTTACTTTCAATTTATTTTTAATATTTGATATTTGATTTTAATTGTATTTTATAAAAGTTAATATTTAATAATAATTCCATACAAATTTTTTTATTTTTTGCAAAGTGTTTGTAGAATTTAAATTTTTTAACTTTTTAAAACATTTTTCATATTTTTAAAGCTTTTTTTAAATTTGTCTCTTTTTTTTTTCAAATTTTTTTTCCAAGTACCTTATAATAAAAACATAAATCTGTGCATGGGTTTTTTTTCTGCTGCAGCTCTTTAAATTTTTATTAGTTTTCTTATAGTTAACTTCCAAAAATTCTAAAAAAAAAATGTTAATTTTGATCTTGAAATTTTTTAGAAAAAGTACTAAACACACAATGCATAGTTTTACAAAACATATATTTCAGAACATGTATAAAAAATTTCAAACCCATACTTCTATCATCAAAAAAGACTTAAGGTTTTGAATATGTACAAAAATTAAACATGGAGAAATATGAGTTTGAAGTTTTCATTCCATGAATAGCATGATATAATATTCATCGAATAGTCTGAAATTTTTATGAAATGTTAATTAGCTTATTTAAAACTGCTTACCATAAAAAATTGCACAAATGTAGAACAACTAAACAGTATACTGCCATAATAAATATATAGAAGAAAACGAATGAAAGATCAATATTTCATAAAACTTTATCTTAATAATTATTTTAAAAAAATACACTCACTTCAGAGCTAATTCCATGCTCAGAGCTAATGCACAACATGAACCAAAGGTGTTTATGCCTTTATTTTTTATTTCCATGATTTTAAAAGCCTTCACGTGTTAAATATTTATTGTACACGAATGAAAGCAAAATCAAACAACAATTTATAGGTAAAATATATCAAAATCTAAGAACTGTATATTTGCATTTGTTTAAATAAATATCTTAAAATATTTTAATAAAAGTGTTGAATTTCACACACATGGAATATATATATATATATATCACCAAAAACAAATATATAAAAGTGGGAGAGTTTTCTATTCTTGTGAATTAGATTTTTAATTATCTGAGTTATCAAAATGTGATTTAGTATTTGTGCTTTGGGAGAATCCGTTTTGAAGTTTTAATTTCATTCATAATAATATCATAAAAAGCACGCACAATTTTTAAATCTCGACCAAATCCATTTGCTCTTCAATAAACAATTTACAAACTAGAATTTTTGCATGAATTGCACAATTTTTTCTTGAAATGATTTGTTACTGCATATATAATGTCAGTCTCATTTACGCATGGTAGAAAAATAATTAATTCATTTTTTATCAGGCTTTTTTCTAGTAGATAATCTGAAATATGGGTGTGGTATTTGCTGTCCAGCATCAAATCTTGCTCCGTAACTTGATAAAAATTGCAGATAAAGCTTTGAAATTTTGCAGGCATGTTTATAAAGATCTGAGGTACAAATAAGCCAATAAAAAATTTCGATAGTTTGATGATTTTTTAGGTTACCATATCGTCTTAACACCATGATTGATTCTGTGCTAAGCAACATGGGTTCAAGAGATTTATGTTTTTAAATCAACATTTTGAAATTTTTGGTTTTCTCTAAGACTTAAGCAAGTTAAAAAAATATACCCGAAGAGCAAATACTGAAAAACTCTCAAGATTTACACACAGTCCTCCAAGTAGGTGATAGCAGTGACCCCCCCCCCCCAACCTTACGAGTTATACGAAAAATTGCAAAATATGATCCCAAATTTGCCTAACACCAATACAGACGTGAAATATCTGCTCCAATATGTCATAGAGAACAATTTGAAAGAAATTTTCCCAAATATTTACATTGTCTTTCGAATTTTGCTTACAATACGTGTAAGTACCGCTTCTGCTGAGATGAGCTTCTCAAAATCAAAACTGATAAAAAAAATTTGTAAGAAATACAATGGGTTAGGAAAGGCTTTCAGCTTTGGCAGTTTTGTCTATTGAAGCATATATAGCATCTAAGATAAATTACGAACCAATCATTAAGGATTTCAGCAAAACTAAAAGCAGAAAATTCGTTTCTTTAATTTTTTTCTTTTTTTCATTATTGTTTAATGTGCCAAAGAAATATGAGTAAAACGTTTGGTTTTTTCTTTATGAATAAAAGTTGTTTCTTTTTCTATTTTATAAACCCTTTTCTTGCGCCACCAGAGGGCCTCGCAAAATGCATCTTGCCCACATTAAGTTCAGGTCTCGCGCCGCCACTGCCTGGAGATTACACTCTGAGTCATTCCAAGTTCCTCGGATACTTCCAGCTGGGTATGCTCACATTTCAGACGGCCGATAATTCTACCACGTAAAAAATCATCCAAATGCGTCCTTTGTGTTATAACTATGCGGTTATTGCACTGAAATATTAAAGCGCTTGCAAACAATTTTACTTCTTTGCCTGTATTCCTTATATATCCCCTTCTGACACTTTCGTCATTGTGACATACTATCGGTGTCATCTGGTGGCTTCCTGCAATTTGCATATTCTTCTTCAAGATGTGTGTAGTCATTTTACGTATGATATATGTATATATATATATTAGAGTTCTATTACCGCATGACTCTGAATTATCCTTCATTATGGACATGCGTGTATATTGTGCTGCAGATTTTTAAACTCTTAATTCTTTTTTCATTTTTTAAAAATTTTACATTTAGAAATAACTTTGAACCATTTAAAATGTCAATTTGTAAATGTTACAATAAAAAGGCTATTTGCGTATTAGTATTTAACATTTTTAAAAAATTGTCCTCCCCCTTATATATTTTTGATTTGTAACAATTTAGTCTGTTTAAGAATGCACTGATATTCGTTATATCTATTGAAATTTTTATTGGTATTGTTGCTTTATTGTCCCAAAATATTTCAACTTATATACCATAGTTTTAAAATGCAAATTTTAAATAGAGAATTTGTTTCAAATTTTAAATTTTATATCAATTACTTTTGTAAAGAGAATCTTTATCCTATCTGAGTTATATATAGAAGTATATAATTTTCCCCCTCATAGATTGCTCAAGAGTGCCAGAAATATGAAGTCATTGGATCAGATCTTGTAGCCAATGCTGTTAATGAACTTCTTTGCTATGGAGCAGAGCCTTTATTCTTTTTGGATACTTACACTTGTGGAAAGTTAAAAGTTGAAATTGCTGCTGAAGTTATCAAAGGCATTTCTAAAGCATGTAAAAAAGCTAAGTGTGCTTTAATTGGTGAGTTTTCTAAAACGATTATTAAATGCAGCATTATAAAGATTAAAATTGGATTCGTTAAAAGACAAAATTAACGTATATAAAACTCTGATTTAATGAATGATTATATATATACACTCACTTCCAAAAGTTAAGCACGGAGAGGAAAATGCTAATTTCCGAAGGCCAATCAGAACTGAAGAGGATGCAATTCGCTGCAGAGGTAGATGGAAGTATGCAAATATGTTTGGTAACAGCCAATCGTGCTTTCATGTCAAGAAATATGTAAAAAGGGCAGTCTTATAAGAAGCCAGCTTTATGAAGGGTTACAGAAGTTGATTGTAAGTGCTGATAGAAGGTATTTAAAACTTTCGTACACTTTGTTTTCAAGACAAACGTGTTTCTATGACTTCCAGAGAACGAATGGAAGATTCTGAGCCCTGGCGTGCTGTGGGGCGCATTGAAGCAGGACAGTCAATCACAGATGTTGCTTTTTTCTTCGGCGTTCATCACTCTGTAATTCCACGTTTATGGAAACAATTCAAAACCACACAGACAGTTGTCCGAAGGCCCGTAGGTGGTCGCCCAAGGGTTACAACCCACGCGGAAGATCGATATATTGCTATTGTAGCTAAGCGGAATCGCAGAGCGACCTCCCCACGTGTGACATCTATGGTTACAGCGTCCATTGGTAAGGCTATATCTGCAGCTACTGTACGCCGAAGTTTACATATGAATGGACTGTATGCCCGGATACCTCGAATTTGTGTTCCTCTATCCGTCCAATCAAGAGGGGCACGATTAAAGTGGTGCCGGGAATATGTCAATTGGACTGTGTCTGACTGGGGCAATGTCATGTTTACTGATGAGTCAAGATTTGCTCTGGAGCCAGATGACAAACGTATAAGGATATGGCGTAAACAAGGAACACACAATCAGCCCCAAAACATCACCGAACATCACGCATTCCGAAGCTGGAGCATTATGGTGTGGGCAGAGATTTCATTAGGATACCGCACCGACCTGCACATCTTTAAACGGGGTTCTGTGACTGCTGTCCGGTATCGAGATGAAGTCCTAGCACCCATTGTAAAATTGTACGCTGCAGCAGTTGGCCCTACGTTTGTTTTAATGGATGATAACGCACGTCCCCATAGAGCTGACATCGTCGATAACTACCTGGAGAGTGAAGGGATTGCGCTTATGGCGTGGCCAGCATATTCGCCCGACCTTAATCCCATTGAAAATCTTTGGGAAGCTCTCGGCCGTGCTGTATCTTCACGTTTCCCACCTCCAGCCACTCTTATTGAGCTGGAAACTGCTCTACAAGAAGAATGGCGATTGCTTAATTCTGCGGTGGTTGACCACCTAATTGAAAGCATAGTCAGAAGGTGTAAACTTTGCATACAGATGAGGGGGATCACATACCCTATTAATGTCTTTTTTTTCATTTTATGCTTTTTTTTCCCACTTTATACATAATTCTGTTTAAGTCTCCAGTATAACATTATCTGATAACTTACAAAAATTTAATATTGTTTTCATTTCTGTATATAATTATTGATTTTGTTTTATGTATAAATATATATGCTACTTTACTGCTAAATTTTGTGTCAATCAAAGCAGTATTTGTTGATTTTTTTGCATTTTACATCTTCGTGCTTAACTTTTGGAAGTGAGTGTATATATATACTAATAAAAAATTAGGAGAGCAAGCAAAAATATGAAAAACCAATGGAAAATATCGGTGTAACAAAATGCAATACAGAAAAAAAGAGCCCCCCCCCCCAAAACCCCAATTGTATGGAAACTTAAATTTTTTGAAATGGTATAAAGAACATGAAATGATGCCTCAGAGCAACAATTTTTTTACGTATAAATGATCAAAAAAATGATTGCTTAAAAATGATACAGCATGTTTAATATGGTGTGTGGTCCTCCCGAACTAAAACTGCCGTGTGTGGATGGAACGAGGTTATCGATGAGACTTTGGGAAATAATTTTCCAATCTTAACGAAGTATGATCTCCAAGTCTTGGACAGTAACAGGAGGCCTTGGCGTTGCAGCAAAGCGTCGTTCGACTATGTTAAGATCAGGAGAGCATGCTCGCAACTCCATACGCTGTATTGTTTCAAGAAAGTTCTCTACAAGACCAGCTCTATGAGGTCTGGCACTATTCTGCAGCAAAAGAAAGGGATCGCCATTAGCAGCCATGGATTCTGGTAGATCACGTTGTCCTGCCATTTTCCAGGCACCCTTTCTCAAAACAACAGCCGAAAAGTTGAATTTCACCATTGAGACAATGAAAAACAACGACTTTCATGAAATCTCGATTTCTGCTTTTATATTCTTTTACTGGTTTTTGACGTCATGAACGTTAATTTGCATATGAAGTTTTCTTCTGTTTTCTGCTACACTTTAGACTCTAAAGTGTAGTTGTAAAGTGTTTTGTTTTACGTTAGTTATTAGAAGAAATATTTGTGTAATTTCCTTAAATCTAAAAGCTTTTCCCTTTCAAATTTAATATATTATAAATACCTTTGATTGAAATGCAATAACTGAGATTTTTACACCGCTTTTTTATTTGTTGGTATGAATATTTCTCATTGGAAAGCGTAATTACGTAACCTTCGAGCCATTTTT
The DNA here is from genome assembly GCA_019973975.1 of Trichonephila clavata. Lineage (NCBI taxonomy): Eukaryota > Metazoa > Arthropoda > Arachnida > Araneae > Nephilidae > Trichonephila > Trichonephila clavata. The sequence goes on along the minus strand of BMAO01025833.1, from coordinate 15,270 downwards.
AAAATAATTATTTTATTTTACATTCCTATCAAAAGAAAACCTCAGCAGGCAATTATTCTGAAGTTGCCAAAGTTTTATCTCAAGATGCAAGCGAGAAAATGAATTACAAAATCGTTTCCATAAAATGTGTACGACATTTTGTTTTTTCTGTAATTTCGAATTTTTTGAAATGTTCTCCGTATAATGTACATCATTTTCTTTATGAAGAAAAGTACATGTACAATGTTTTTACCTTTTGAAGTCATCCATTTGATTAATAATTGTTGGATTTCGAACAATAGTATACTGAATTAACAAGTATTAATGAGAATAATACATGTGTAGGGTGAAATGCTTGAGATCGTAGTAAATAATTCTACTAATAATGTGGTTTGTATTCAATTCAAATATTCACAAGAGTGTTATTCTAGATTTTCGAGAAAAGAGGGGACATAATTTTGGAATAAGAACGCACTGAATGGATTCGTGAAGTCAGGAGCTAGATGTTTTCCAGAAAATATGCCGAGGAATAATATTTGATGAGAATGAGGTGAAGCCTTCCGTCAAGACTCAGTTGGCCCATGTCTTAAAACGTGTCCCTGTTTATATATATGTATATATATTTCATGAAATCGGTATCACACTATTATGATCTTTTTTTTCAATGTTTTAATTTTTGCCACAGTTGTTTCTCTAATCTATCTTTTCTCAATTTATCAAACAAGTCTTATTGCTATTGACTGTTGTAAATTCTTTAAAAAAATTATTTTTTCTTTGGTTTTTCTAATACAAATGTATTACAACTGTTTTGTTATTTAATCTATTAAAAATAAAGTATTTACAATTTTAAAATAAAAAAATTACAAATAGGATTACCAATTACCCTGATTTAAACTAATTTTTTTTATGAAAGAAATATTTTTTGATTTCTGTAGATGAATTTATTTAAGTTAAGGTTTTTTTTATTCTGTGTAAAATTAATTTGCCTGATTTTACTTTTGTTGTGTTTTATATTCAAAATGTCTTGTATTTTTTTTAAAGGAGGCGAAACAGCAGAGATGCCTGGAATGTATTTTGAATCTGATTTTGATTTAACATCATTTGCTAGAGGTGCTGTGGAAAGGTGGAAATTACTGCCACAAAAAGAAGATATTTCTGATGGAGACGTTGCCATTGGTCTTCTTACATCAAGTTTGAACTCTGTTGGAATCAAAATTTTAAGAAAATTTTTATCAAACGAAAATTTAACTTTCAAAAATCTAAGTTCAGCTGTGTTGGACGATAACTGTTCTTTTGAAGAAATTATATTATCTCCCCAAGATATCTATGTTGATACAGTATTACCACTGATCAAAAGAGGAGTTGTTAAAGCTGTGATATACGTAAGCAATGGTGGTATAATTGAACATGCTAAGAAAACTCTACCTGATGCATATAAGATTATACTTGATGGTAAAAAATGGACTATTCCCCCAGTTTTTGATTTTATTGCTGAACATGTAGGATTTTCAAAAGATGCAATGTTAAGAGATTTCAATTGTGGTGTTGACATGATTTTAATAGTTGATAAGCATATCTCAGAAGACATTCTGAATGATATAAAGTGTTCAGGCAAGATGGCCTCATCAATTGGTGTAATTAAACCCCGTGATAACAGTAAGACTTTTCATAATTTTTTCTCTTTCAAAATTTTAATATCTGTTAATAAAATTTGATAACATTTATGAGCGATAATTGTTATGAAAACTATTATGTATATTTGTAAACAATAATTTGTTTTGATAAAAATATTAGCTTTACAATTTTATTTTGTTAAATGTTCTCTTTAGATTATTTTTAAATGCATATTTTAAATTATATTAAAAATTTTGAATTTTTTAAGAACATAAGTAAACTTTTGAAATAAAAGTATAAGTTCTGTAAACATTATTCATTTTATATGTACCTATATTTTTATATGGTTGGTCATCTATCAAATGCAGGATCTTTGCAATTTATTTTGGAACTCTAGTTATCACAGTATACTTTTTTCGAACAGGAAGCAAACAAGTATATAAATATATGGTATCACAGATTTAAAAATTTCAAAAGTACCGAACAAAGCAATTCAATCCCATAATCATAATACTGTATGAAGCAAATGAAACACATAACGGCTTGACTTCCACGTGGCTTCCCTGCATCGTCCTCACATGGATTTGGAATAACCTTGTAGAGGTTCTAAAGTTTATCTTGAAATAATCATTTTAGACTCTGTATGAATTTTCTAGATTCTTCTGTTTTTGTTGCTTAAGTCCTCTATTTACTTAACATTTTTGGTACTAATTGGATATCGATATACTACTTACAAAATTGTAGCAAATTTTCGCTAAATTGGACGATAACATTACAATATAGTTACATCGATTTTCATCGTTTGATATCTGTGGCTATTATTGTTGTTGGCTACCGGTTTTTTTATTGGTTTATTTTTATTGGGGCAACTATTAATTTCAAATCAACAACGCGATTTTTTTTTTTAAATTTAACCATTTCCGTATTGAATGCTGTTGCAGTATTGGTGTTTTTTTTTTCGTCTTTTTTCCACGTTATAAGGGATATCTTAGAGATTACGAGTGAGTACCAGGATCTTCTTTTTTTAAAAAAGAAGACCAAAAGGCTTTCGAAATTTATTTTTTCGATTAATTTTGTTTTTAAGGGTACGGATTCCTTGTAAGATTTTTGCTGATTTTGAACGTTATAAAATTGGGTACAAACATGAAAATTGTTTCTAAGGCAAAGTAGCCGAAATTCATAATACTAATCTTACGGCGAAAATTTGCATTGCTATAATAATAAATCTGTTATTTCTTTTAATGGAAGCAATAATTGGAATGGAATTTTCTCTCTTTTACTTTTCATAAATGCTTTCATAATTTTTTCACATTCCACAATCGCTCATTGCTTTAATTCCTCTACTATTTAATTCTTCTTCGGGCCTCAATTTATTATTTTTAAAAAAAATTTCTGCAGCCCTTGTTTTCGAAATTTTTTTTTTCTATCGGCATTTAGAAGTTCCTCATGTTCTATTTTTTTAAATCCTGGTACACTTTTGAAGTGTTTTTAGTAGAAAAGACAAGTACATTTATTATTATTATTCCGTCTATCTCGACCTATTTCATCAAGTTTTAATCTTTTTTAACCCTTTGCAATCTGTTTTTTAGTGCTACGTGGCCATCTTGGATAGAAAAGTATTTGGCGTTAAATATATTATGCCTTTGGCAGGTAGTAGACTGATATCAAATTAGTTCCGCATTTTTGAAAGAGGTATTATTTCAGGCTACAAGCAGTTTTCCGGCAGGGAAGTGAACAAAGCCCGAAATTTCTGCAACATTGCTGATCCTGGGCAATATTCTATTCCACAGAAATGGTGCTCAGACCTTTCGCTGTATGAAGCTATTCGGTCGATGTGTACAGCTCTTCGCTTAGATACCGCGAGTTCCGAATTTGAAAACAGACATTATTCAAAATCATGATTATGATAAATGAGTCTTCTCAGTGATGCTTTGCAACTTTGGACTGTCCACGACGTCTTGTCGGGTTGTAAAACCAAGCATAATATCTTAATTTGATGCGATGCTTCGCGCAATGATGCGATCTTGTGTTCGATCTATCAAAGAGAAGATCACATGGTAAATACAAACTTTGACCCAGCAGCGTCTGGAAGGAGGTGTATGAACTCACAGATGTATACATATACTTGAAAGAATTATAGCAAATAATGAAAAAAAAAAGGTTTACTTTACTTTGTTTACAAGTTTTTTAGTAAACTGAAGTCTTGCATTATTGGGGATTTGTTTCAAGTATAGAGTCAGAGACATCTTAAGGCATGGGCCAACTGGGCACGAACCCAGGTTCTCGTTTCGTTCTTGATTCTGTCTTAATAAGATCATGATTCGAATAATTTTAATCTGGTCAAAAATTAAGGGGGTTAAATATTAATTGTAACAGGGAATTCAAACTGCTTGTCAAGTGGGAAAAGTGGTATTACTATGCGACTACTGTTGTCCATGTCTAGACCTAGGCCTAATACCATAAACAATCAATCAACTCATTTAGTAGAAATGCAGCCATCGTTCGAACCATCGGTGCCTATATTTTTGAGATTGTGAGTCGTGCAGATATATTTATTTCAAATTACCGTTTGAAACGTAATATTTGACAATTCATGCTATATATACCATCCACTTTTAAAGATTTCAGGTAGGGCCTACTTTTCCATAAGGACTCAAGGCCTCAAAAATTCTTAAGGATTTCTCTTGACCCAGGGCCTCAAAGAGTCTTAAGACGTCCTTTTATAGAGCCGATTTTAAAATTGCTGTTTAATAATGTAAGAGGTGAGATTTTTTAAAAAGACATCTGATTCTTTCCAATGACATTTCAGATCACATTGCCCCTTTATCTGGTTTACGGATAACTGTTCCATTAGTTGTCTTACTCCGAAGAAAATTTTAAACTAAAAATAAACTACTTTATTTGTTATGAAATCGCCCTATTTTATGCATAATTTCTTGAACTCCGTTTTACTGTATTATAAGTTTCAATTAATCCTTTTTCGCGTTCTGATTAATGATAATTGTAAACTGCGCAGTATAGGTACTAACAATTTACCAAATACTACAATTGTCTACACGTCTCATTTTGATGAGGAAATGAAGCGTGGACCTATATATTTATATGCCGCATCATACGTACTCACTGGGCCGCGGTAGCCCAGTGTTCAAGGTATCAGATCGTGGCTGGCATGTCATGAGTTCGAGCCAAGTACCACTGAAGATCCGCCATGTAGGGGAGCGATGCACGTTAAATCTTTCGAGAGCTCAAACGTCCTCCCGTTGGTGTGGTGTGGTAGTTAGGAGAGGGGGTGCCAGCTCAGGTGTCGTCCTCGTCGCTCGACCATGGTTCAAAATTACGAGGTCCGTCACCCAAAGCCGTCGTGTAGCTGAACAATGCGACGTTAATATTCACTCACTCACTCATACTCACTTTGCCACTATCACGGTGCATGATCATAACTATTTTTTTACGCATTTCCCATCATTTTACGTATGAAAATCATTTTTATAAGCTTTTATTTTAACTTAAAAAGTTTTAGAGCATTGCTGGTGCACTGATGTTTTGCAATGCATAGGACTTTGATATTGCAGGAGACGCAAAAGGTCTTTAGCGAAATAAGAATTTAAGCCACAGACTCAGCTTCAACAACAATAGCAATAAGAATCAGAATTTTTAAAATTTTATTTTGTTAGGTCAGACGTACTCGTATATATTTATTTGAAAACAATTCCTCTGAATAAAATATTTGTAATTGAAGGTAAAATAATGCTAGCACAAGGCACTACTGTAAAAAGAAGCAAATATCTTTGAATTTCTGAAAACATGTATGAAGCTGGATAATTCTTACATAGCTTAAGCGTATTGCATCTTCATTATTACATTGTTTTTAAAGTTACAAAGGCGAATTTGTTGATCATATGTGTTAAGAAATATATTTTTCTACAAGGATCTCTTGCTTTTGAATTAAAAATTTACGTAGGGAAATGTAATAATGAAACTAGGAGTAATAATATTTATTTGTTTTTCGTAGATGTTCTTGGTTCTTTTATCCTTACTAATAATTTTGTTACAAATAACAATTACAATAAAATTTAGTACAGATGTTAAATTGCCTTAAAAAATGTAATATTTTTTTATCGCTTTAAATTGTCTATCAAAACTCTTAGATTTGCATTTTGATGGGATTCCAAAAAAGGACATTGCTATATATGTACAGCATATTTATCTTTACAAAGACATTTAACACATAAAATATGTACATCTCATTATAAATTTTCTTCCATTTTAATGGCACCAGATTTTAATCATTATATTAAGTTTTCTAACAAATGATTTTTGAATGAATAGATGAAAGTTATTCTAATTTTGTAATTATATATGTAGTTAGTTAAAACTTTCATTATTTTACATTAACATTTGATTTTAGTGGCCTAAAAATGGGACAAATAAAATTCCATTTTTTATTTTGCTCTTCTTTTGTAAGTTTTAAAGAATATTGCTGCGAAATATGTAAAAAGATGAGATATTTAATGACTTACAGTCTCTTTTGTAGTGAACTCATCATTCCAAATGTAAATTTTTTTTCCTCTGATTTCGCCTACTTTTTATCATTTACATGTTGTTATCATTTACACATTGAGATTGAAAATTGTACTTTAAAATTTCTTTTTATTGTAAACTATTTTAATAACATTTTGTCTTATTAAGTAATTTATAACTTGTAAGATATTAATTTGGAAATGTTTTATGTAAATAATAATCTTTAAATTTATTTTCAGATGAACCACATGTTGAACTTATAAATGCTTTTCATAATTTGAAAGGAAAATCTAAACATGCAGAGACTCAGTATACTTCAGGTATTGTTCACAGATATTTTACTACATTAAGAAAATTATATTTTATTTGTAATAAATGTATGCAGTTACTTTTTAACTGTATGTCATATCAAGGATGAAATTTCTATTTTTATTTTTTATAAATTTAGTTTTACTTTGCTTTTAAAAAAATCAATCAGATGTATAGAAATTTTTTTTATTTTTATTCATATTTTAATAATTAGAAAAGTGAGTGAAATCTCAAAAAGTAATTTTTTTGCTGTTATTTTTAATTCATTTACTTGATTAAAAATTTAGATTATACATTTTACTCATGATTTATTATATACTATTGATGAGGAGCTGTTAAGGCCGGATTACTGATGTGAAAACTGCGTAAAACGCATTGTGAGGCTCGTTACGTGGAACCTTGAGATGTCACTGTAGGTGCGACAGCATACAAGCCAATTTGGAAACCTGGCTAAGCGAGAGTCTGTTGGAGAGTCTGGTTTTACCCTATTCGTGTCCCTTTAAAGGTGGAATATGTCACACCTACAAAAGAGACACGAAACTCAGAATCATTTCTGTTTGGACGTAGCCGGGTTTACTATTCGGCCATTGGACCTTGTCACCCCTCGTCCGGTGGACTTGGAAGCCGGAGATTCGAGTGAGAACAGCGCCGGTCACTTCTCTGTTGTCTAGATAAAAGGAGGTCAAAGGTTGACTTGTCCTAGAACTTAAGTGTCGGTATTGTCCTGTCTTGGGTACTTTCCCACGCGGAACTACGTGACCGTTGGGAAGTCATTAGTTCCTTGACAGGAAATTGATTCAATCTAATGATATTTATTATAATATATTTTATAAATCAATTTTGAATTCTTTTAAAACAATACTTAAGTTTTTTGGGGGAAAGAAATGTTAAATATTTTGATCAACTAAACAATGTGGTAATTGTGTGACTTGCCCTAGAACTTAAGTGTCGGTATTGTCCTGTCTTGGGTACTTTCCCACGCGAACTACGTGACCGTTGGGATGTCATTAGTTCTCCCTGACAGGAAATTGATCCTATGTAATGAATATTTTATTGTGATATATTTTATATATTAATTTTGAATTCTTTTAAAACAATACCTTAAGTTTTGAAAAAAATAAAAGAAATGTTAAATATTTTGATCAACTAAACAATGTGGTAGCTGTAAGCTATCATATTGGAAAATATTTCATTAAAATGAATTTGTTTTATTTCTAGATGTAGCATGTAGGAAATTTGTTCCTAAAAATGAATACATAAAACGGGAAGTTGCTGTTTTTACCTCAGATAAAGGTATCCACTGATATTTTATTGTATTAGACATATGTTTTATTGACAGTAAATATTCAACTTCATTTTTTGTTTTTTAAAACCTTCACCAAATGTATGGGGATTCAAAAAAAACTTTTTAACATTAAAAAATAGTATTTTCTTTAAAAAAGGTCACCTTTTTTGTAATTTATTTATTTTTGTCTAAATATGCAGATTCGGCATTTAATTCACGATAAATAATGATGCTATAAAAGGAATATATTGTGATAGCGTCTTTTATGTGTTTTTGAGTTAAAAATGTTTATTTAAAGTTTTAAAAGAACAAGAAAATTTAATAATTTGGTGATAGAATCACAAGTTTATGTCTGTCAAGTTATAGATTTGCTTCCTAATTCAATTTAAGTTTATTAAATGGAATGGTGGAGATGACAACAAACTGATATATGAGTCTTAAAGTAGCTGGATTTGGTGTGATGTAGAATCTGGAGGGAATATAGTTGTTCTAGTGCTGTTTTTACTATGCAAACCAGGATTTTTTAAATTGTTAGGTCTACTATAAATAGCTCTTTGTCTTACTCAGCAGTAACATTAGTTAAAATGAAGAGTTCAAGCATTGCAAATTTAAAATATTAAAGAGATATGCTGTTAAATTTTAATATATAATTTCATCAAAATTAACTAATTAAATAAGAAAGGTTAATTTTTTGGGGCAAATGTGTGTGTGGGGGGGGGGAGCCCAGGGATTCTAGGAGGCCCAAAGCCTGAGTGTCGCCATGTACATATTAAAGCTTGGGGTCTAAACGCTTACTTTTCAGGGTTGCCCTAATATTCTCCGGTACGCCACTGGAGAAAGATTGGTCCTTTGATTTGCTTTTATTAAATTGTTCTGGAGTTTTGGAGGCTCTTGCTTATTTATTAAGTTTATGTAAAACATTAAATGTTAATTATTAAATAATTAGAATATATGTGCTGCACTACTATCTGGGCATTTTTTACCTGATTAATACATTTAACCAAAATAACTGAAGCGAGAAGCAAATACATTACCAAAAGGGCCATTAATTCACAATTCTCAACTGAACCATTGGTCAAACTAAGGGTTGATAAATAAAGTAATTACTTAGAATTAAAAATATAATTTGGAATTAAAATATTACTTAATAAAAATTTCGACTATTTGGAATTTTATGCTTGCTATTTTAATAGTTTTAAATACATTGGTTATAGTAAATTAAGAAAAAATCACACAAAAAAGGCGATAATTCGCCCAAAAATAAGCCAATCTCAACCAAATTTGAATATGTTGGTAAGTAAAATGAGCTCTTTTTGAAAGATATTACATTATGCAATAGTAGCGATCCAATCGGAATGCATCATTTGCGAGGAGAATAAAAATGGATGTCTCAGAGCGAGGCGGCAATTGTTGTTGCTTGTCTGAGATTAGAAATCTGGTATAGCGCAATCGTAACGATGACCTCCAGGAATCATTTGACCAAAGAACAACGATTGCGTGTATTGAAAGACTAGAGGTTGACAGAATTAGATAAAGTGGTTGAATGTGAGTCTGTCTGTGATTCATAGACTTTGGCAACAATTTCTGACAACGGGTTCGGCATCTAGGAATTTCAGGCAAGGAACGCCACTTGCTTCCACAATTGCCGGTAGATATTTTGTCATTATGCGCACGAAGGAATAGAACCGCAACTCCGGCTGATCTCAGATCCTCCCTCGCGGCAAGCCCCTGAAGGTTTGTATCAAGATCAACCATGCGTTGAAGGCTACACGAACGTGGTCTTTATGCGAGGCGACCAGCCACTTGCGCCTCGCTCTCGTTACGCCATAGGCGGGAGCGTTTACAGTGGGCACCAGTGCCGATTTAGGCTCATTTTGGGCCCTGGTCGCAAGATCTACAGGCCCCTTGGAACTGGCGGATCGAAATTTATAACCAGAAAATCTGGTTAAATCAGCTTATCTGGGCGCCCTTCCCAATAAATAAACCGGCACTGGTGGGTCCGTCATGTTCATTGGACGTGCGATCAACGAAAGGCTGTTCTCTTTGCGGATGAGTTCAGGTTTAGCCTCAAAGCGATAGTAGGCGTATTTTCATTTGGAGAGAACCTGGAACTCGTTTTCATTAATAACTCATCTGTGAAAGAGATGCATACAGATGAGGCTGTGTCTGTGTTTGAGGTGGTATCTCGTTGGGTCGACGCACAGACCTCCATGTCTTTTCCTGTGGAAATGCTATAATGCTCACACCTGTAGACATGACATCTTGGATGCGCCCTTATGCCGGGGTAATAGGTGATGCTTTCGGCTACAGGATGATAATGTGAGACCATGCAGGGCTATTATCGTGAATGCTTATCTTGAGCAGGAAACAATTCAGCAGATTCAGTGACCAGTTTGATCACCGGACCTTAAGCTTACCGAGCGTGTTCGGGACGCTCCAGGACGACGCGTAGCTGCTCTCAGTCCCCTCCTAGGACCTAGTCCCGCTTTCAACTGCCTTGGAAGAGCAATGACTCGCACTTCCTACAGATTTAATAGACCACATAATTGAGAGCATTACACATCGTTGTATGTGATGCGTTGCTTCTCGTCCCCATATTAAAGGTATTTTTCCTATACCAAACTGACACATCCGATTTGTTCATTGTATACATATGCTAATTTATATAACACGATAATTATCTGGTGTTTTTTTTTGTGCTATTTTATACCTTCTGATGTGTTGTATAATGTGTATGTTTCATTAAATTCTATGCATAACTTTTTGAATTATTGTTATTTTTTGATTTTTTCTTACTTTATGATAACTAGTGTGTATTTTGTTATAATTTATTTAGGAACAACTTTAAAAGCCCTTATTGAATATTCTCAAAATGAACAAAATTTAAGTACTTTTCGAGTAGTTCTTGTGGTAGGCCCTATTACAAATGAAACCAAACAAATAATCTCTACTACTACTGGCACATCTATTGAGGTATGTAAAAAAAATTATAATTTAAATTTATTTTGTGTATTTTAAATGACTGTATTTTTCTAAAAAATTTAAGTAATGTTTCAAGTAAAGTTTTACAGATTAAATTTTATTATTATTTTTAAGATTTTAGATTTATAATATTTACTGCATAAATTATCAAACATTGTAGCTTTAAAATAAACGAATTTGAATTAGTATTCACTTTTTTATTAAATTCATTAAAATATATTATTATTTTTTCTGTTTATAGTATATTTAGTTTAGGTTATTTATTCTTCATGTACTTATTCAATTATTAAAATTCAGTTTCATTAGTTTTATTGAAAAATATGGCGTACTATATGTATGAGCTGGTAAAAAAATACGTAGGAGGATTTTCAAAAGTAAAATATATTCTTCAATTTTTAAATTACTATTTAGGTTAAGGTGGGTTTTGATAATTTGTACGATAATATTCTTATATATATTTTTAGTGATATTAATTCAAGTGTGACCAATAGGTAGAAATCAGTTAGTTCTTATCTGAGTTTTTTGTCTTGTATTTTAATTAAAATTTATTGCTAATTTTTACATTTTCTATGCTACATTACATTTATAAGAAAAAGTAGGTATATCTGAAATAATGGAAAATGTATGAAATAGTTGTTTTGTGAAATAAATTTAACAATATATTTATGTTATTGCCCTGCACGGGTTCATGTACTTGATCAAGTGGGATAAGAAACAACAACAGCATATTATTATTATTACACTGTAGTGCAGTTATAAGAAAAACAAAAGAAAACTAGTATTGATTTTTGTTTGAATTTTTTATACTAAAGAAATTTTAACTTGTTTTTGGTAAATATTATAATAAAAAATCTCTCATTTTAGCTATACTTCACAAATAATAAATATTTTGGTAACATTTTTGCAATATATTGCGCTGCAAAGTAAGACGCACAAAGAAACTAACTTTTATTTTCCCTGTTGTATTAAATGTAATGCTAAATATAACTCACAAAAGAGGGTGTTGGAGCATCCTTTGTTAAAATATTTTAATGTATCGTAATTTGAAATTTTTTCTTGTTTAAAATTATCAGATTATTGATTTTATTACCTGGGATCAAAAGCTTTGAGGTAGTTTCTCTAGTTTCGTCGTTGTGAGAGATTCACTTCCTCATCGCTGTAATCGAGGAGGCATGGTTACGTATAATCGCTCTTTGATTGGAGTAACAGCTAGCGGATTAAGACTTGGAAGAGTTTTTTCGAAAGTTTTGGAAACCAAAATTGTAAAATAAGGTCAAATTATTTTTTTTTAAAAATTAAGGAACCTTTGGTTGATTTCATAGATTCAACTTCTGACATATTTATGCTAATTAAAGTTCAAGTGAGTTAACACAAGTTTGCTAGTGGAAGAGTGTCAGGGAGGACGTCTTGAGACTTCTTGAGGCCCTGGGCCCCTACGCAAAAGTAGACCTGGAACCATACACAAATGTAGACCCTAACTATGACCCATAAAAGTAGACAGTAAATTGAATACGTTATCTAACACTCGTACAAAAAATAACCCGAAACAAATAAATAAGTATGACTTATTATTTCACTAACCGGCTGTCGTGTCCCAGTCTATCTTGGACTGAGCTCACATCGCCCGACGCGCCTCTAAGTGTAGGAGGAAACATATCATCACCAACAAAAGCCATAGCAACAAATATTATTTGTTGACAGACAAACACAATTAACAAGCACAAGTTCAATTTATAAGTGAAACCTCGGAGTGATTCTCTAATACCTAGATTAATCCTGATACTCAAATCTAACATTCAAATCTAAGTTATCTCAACTAACAGAACGGACAAGGAGATGAACTCTTGCTATCCTCAGGTCGGTACTGAATCTAATTCCTTTGATTCCTTTAATGATTAATCTAGTACTTTACTTTATAATATCAAATACTATCAAATGCGCGCTAAGCTCGTTGAAGTAATCCGCCGACGATACTTACATGTAGTTGGCAATTCCTTCTCTCTACACATTTACGAAATCTAGACTTTATATAGTCGAACTAATTAGCATATAACTATCTCGTGTTTTCCTGAAGAGGCTGTAAAATAGAATAAATGCTGGCCCAAAGTTACCCAAGAGGATTAGTAATAAATTCTCGCGGATAGCCCCGTCACACGGCTCGAGCGACTGCCGCCTTTGACTGAATGGGTAATGATGGAGTATGGTGGTAGGCCTACGCCATACATTGACGACGGTCTTCACATGTAATCAATTGACATATCATCCATAATTCCCAGTTTGTTGGAAAATCAAACGGAAATAACATTTAGCCGCTTAAATTATTCGAATCATGATCTTATTAAGGCTGAGTCGAGAAGGAGATTGCCATCGAGAAGGAGATTGCGAGGCCCCCATTGTTTCCGAGGCTCTGGCCAGGGCCCAGTTGGCGCATACCTTAAGACGTCCCTGAAGAGTGCGATCAAAATGATTTTGGATAGGATTTGATGAATTAGATTCACTGTGGTTCTCTAAAAATTCTGAGTATTTATGTTGTAGGAAGTTTTAAATTGATCGGCTCAAGATTGCTCTTTGGAGCCTCCTCATACTTGGTGATGTTGGATCCGTTGTGAACAAATTTCGAAGTAAAACATTGGAATGTAGGTAATTCTCGAAAGAGTTTTCTGGCTGCTTTTGAGTGTAAGAAAGGTTTGATTCTCTATTTTAATGGATTTTCTTCTACTCACAGTGTAAATGGGTTGTCATTTGGTCTAAACTATTTGTGTTAAAACTTTAAAAGCTCTTTTCTCACATTTTAAAGCTTTCAATTGAGCTGAAATTTTCTATATATGATTGTTTGGGAAGCAGTACGTTAATCTAACTATAAACAATAAAATTAATTAATTATAACTTTTATTTAAAGAATTAAATTTTACTCGTGCTTCCACTTGCTTGCAACATGAAACAGTTGCAAAATAAACTATCCCCTTGTAAAATTTAAAAAATACGTTACGCAAGATTTGCTATTTTTTGTTGCTGTTTATTGAAAAGTAATATTAAATATCAAAAAATAAATAGAAATAAAAAATAATAAAAAATAAATTTTAATTTAAAATTAAAAAAATTTTGAAAAAAAGAAAATTTAAAATATATATATAAAAAAATATATTATATTTTTTTTTTCTTATCAGTTGCTAAACATTTTTACACGTATTGTTTTAGATGATAAATTTAATAAACGTCAAATAATAAAAAAGATTATTAAAACTAATTATTGAATAAATTCAATTTGACTCAATGTTCCCTTCACTCTTAAAATATAAGATATAAAAAATTATGTCGTGCAAAAGTGTGAAATTTGAAGAAAAAAAACCCATGTTTAAAAACTTTTTTTACTGGTGTTATTTAGATCTCTGTAAATAATTTCATCCCCACAAAACCAGGGAGTGTTAATACTTTAAATAGTCACTTGAAGGTAACATTAGTATCAAGATCGAGTTGAAGAGCAAGGTTAGCCCTCCTCTACGAAAAATAAAGCTATTAGAGCAAATGGTGCATTTTTTTTCAGTTCCTACTATTAGTTCACTCTCTCCCTATATATATATATATATATTATATATATATATATATATATATATATATATATATATATAATATATATAATATATATATATCTTGTTCAAATTTTCTATCGTTAATAAAATACTTTCTATTCATCCATTCAAGTTCAAATTCATTTTTTAAAACTTGTAGTGAATGACACTTGATGTTAATACTGTTTTTTTTTCTTTCAAATATTAGCTCATTAATTAATTAAAAAATGAATAAATAGCAACAAATAAAATAATAGTCCGACAGCACATATAGAAAAGAAAATCTTTCGTCGTGTCCGCTGTAGCGCAATATATAGGCGTGTTGGACTTCTAATCCAAAGGTCGTGGGTTCGAATCCCACCTGGGATGGCCTAATTTCTGAGAATGTGATTTTTTTTACTATACTATTTTATTAGAATAATTAAATTTAATTAATGAATAAATAGTAACAAACAAACAAAAATAGTCCAACACGATGTATAGAAATGGGAAATTTTGTAAGGAAAATCACCTTCTATTTTGGCACTTAATATTGTAATTCTGTCATATGTATATCTATATATTTATATTAATTGTAACTATTTAATAAAAAGTAACTAAAATAAAATCTGTCTTTGTTGACCTAAGAAGGGAATTGACTTAATTTTTTTTCATATTACTTGTTTATAAGCATGATCAGTCTGTAGGACTAAATTTAATTTAGCTCAACCCAAATTATACCAAGCTGGAAGCATCGGTTCTTTTCCAAACATCGAAGCATTTTTATATGAACGAAACAAAAAGATATGAATGCGAGTTGTGGAGCTTTTCAGAAAAACTTTAGAAGGAAAACCTTGTTGGGGGGGGGGGAATATAGCGAAATTACAAACATAAAGATTCAGTACTTACATATTATACCGTCGACTAATTTCGCTAAACGAAAGGAAAACGCCAATTAAAAAAAGTCACCAAAAATGCTGCCATTGTTATTATTACAATGTTCGAACGTGCGTGGAAACGATTTCCATTAAT
>BMAO01025832.1:0-25169 GCA_019973975.1 Trichonephila clavata | reverse complement strand
TTTATTTTTTAAGGCTTAATTTTTAAGTTATTGCTTTCAAACTTCCCACATTAATTTCAAAAAACAAAGGATTTTTAAATAAAATGTACAAAAAATACTGTTTAGATTATTTCTTGCAATAAACGTTATTTTACGAAAATCACAATTTTTTTTTTCAATCCGTAATTTTTTATCAATTTTTTTCAATCTTGAACAAAAGTTTGATACATTATTCTACAAAAGTAACAAAGTTTCGTATGATAATCTTAATAATAACGAAGTAATTCAATGTTAAGTTAAAAATTCCGACAATTTTTCGAAAAATCTTTAAAAAAAGTTTTGGTGTTTTTTTTTACTTTTAAATGGCTGGTTCTAAAAGAAAAAGGCTTGAAGTTATTTGTGTAGAATATTGTTTCCATAACACGAAAATTAATTCATACGCAACAATTTCAAAATAATTTCATAAAATGCATCAATTTGAACTTTTTTTTAAAAAAAATCGTAAAAAAGAAAATATTACTATTTTGCAAAAAAAAATTATACTGTATCGTGGCAAAGAAATGATCTTTCCATTCTGTAATTATTTTTTGTCTGATTTAAAAAACAAAAATCAGATGGCTGTTTTAAAAAACGTGAGAATACGAAATTTCACCCTCTGTCCTTTTACGACGCTAGGCGGGAAAAATACGCGCAGGGTTAACACAATTAAGCGTTTTAAGGTTTTTAATTAACATCTTTTTAACTAATTACAATATCGGAATGAAAAATAATTACGTCCTATTCTCAGATCTACTGAATATACGCAAAAAAATTTCATAAGAATCGGCTGCACCGTTTCGGAGGAGTTTTTTAAAATACTGTGACAGGAGAATTTTATATATTACTAGCTGACGGCCCGGCGTTTCACGGGTATTTACGAGGGGATATAACTTAATCCTAACGTTTAATTTCTCCTTTATTTCTGACACCAGCACTTCTGTGTGGGTGTACACGCACGATGTGAGTGCATCGCCCGTGAGTGCGTATCATGGCTTTCTCGTTTAACATTTTAACTTCTCTTGACAAAATCAGCACTTCCAATATTATTTTTCGAAATTACTTTGACTTCTTTTGTTTCTTTCCTCTCCGCTTACCTCGGGGTTGCACGGCTTTTACCGAGTGAATAACTTCATCGCCATGGGAATTTCTTGTTTCCTTTAGGACGATAGCACTTATGTGTTTCTGTGTGTATGCGCGCGATGTGAGTGATTTCTTTAACTATGTCATAAAAATCCCTTTTTCGAAATTTGTTCTTAAGTTGGTGTGGTAATTAGGAGAGATGGGTGAAAGCTCAGGTGTCGTCCTCATCACTTGACCGTGGCGTTAAATTTCGAAGTCGGTCGCCAAAAACTCTCGAGTAGGTGAACAGTGCGAATTTATAAATCACTCACCCACTTTCCAATTCTTTAGTTGCAGTTTTTTAGTCCACGGAAACGAAAATGTAGCCTTTTTAAAAATAGTTGTATGTTGAAAAGAGACAGTAAAGTAGAAATTTTTTAAAATTACGAAATTTCACTACTATTTTAAACTTGATGTAAAATTGTGAGAATTTTTTGATATGTTCGACACATTTGAATAAATTTCATGCAATTATCTTTTTAAATAATAAATCATTAAACAATTGATTTAATTATTTTGAGTTTTAAAAAATTTGTTCAAAAAATTTTTGGCTTTTTATTTTTTAAATCACTGATTTGATACAGATAAATATTTTAAATGAATCTCAGAAATGTATTGAATACATTCTTTTCTCTTAATCTGACATCAATAATGATTTAATTTTGAAAATTATATAAAGAGAAAATGAGGAAAATTGAAGCAAAAATAACTTTTTCACTCGCATTTTTTTTTACTCGCCAAATTTGCTGATCTTCGCATGTTTAAAGCAGAATTTTTCGGTGTAACCCTTGAGTTAGATGTGAAGTTTCAGTTGAAACAGTTGAAGCTATTTGGCGGAAACCATTTTTCGACGCCAAGGATTGGCAAACTGTAAAATCGCGTATTTTTATTAATTTTTTTATTTTTAGGGCATAATTTTTAAGTTAATGCTTTCAAACTTCACAAATTAATTGCAGAAATAAAGTACTTTAAATAAAAAAATGTACAAAAAATACTGTTTAAATTATTACTTGCAATAACGTTATTTTACGAAAATCACAAAAAAATTTTAAAATCCGTAATTTTTAAGCAAGTTTTTCAATCTCCGCACAGAAGTTTGATAACATTATTCTGCAAAGCAACAAAAGTTTCGTATGATAATCTTAATAAATAACGAAGTTATTTAATGTTAAGTTAAAAATTTCGACAATTTTCGAAAAATCTTTAAAAAAAGTTTTGGTCATTTTATTTTCTAAATAACTGGTTCTAAAAGAAAAAGGCTTGAAGTTATTTAGTGTAAAAGATCGTTTTCATAACACGAAAATAAATTCCTACGCAATGATTTCGAAATAATTTCATAAAAACGCATCAATTTTAACTAATTCTTAAAAAAATCTTAAAAAATAGAAAATATTACTATTTTGCAAAAAAATTATACTGTATCGTGGCGAAAAAAAAGATCTTTCCGATTCTGTAATTATTTTTTGTCTGATTTAAAAAAAAAAACAGATGCTGTTTAAATAACGTCGAGAATACCGAAAAATTTCACCCTCTGTCCTTTCACGACGCTAGGCGGGAAAATAACGCGCAGGGTTAACACAATTAAGCGTTTTAAGGTTTTAATTAATATCTTTTTAACTAATTACAATATCGAATAAAAAGTAAATTACGTCCTATTCTCAGATTTACTGAATATACGCAAAAAATTTCATAAGAATCGGCGCACCGTTTCGGAGGAGTTGGTTACAAACACTGTTCACGAGAGTTTTATATATTACTAGCTGACCCAGCCCGGCATTTCATGGGTTTTTACCAGTGAATAACTTAATCCCCATTGGAAAAATTTCCTGTTTCCCTCAGGACGATAGCACTTATGTGTGTGTATGCGCGATGAAGTGATTCTTAACTATGGACATTAAATCTCCCTTTTTCGGAAATTTGTTCTGCGTTGGTGTGGTGTGGTACTTAGGAGATGTGGGTAAAAACTTAGTGTCGTCCTCGTCACTGACATGGATGAAAATTCCGAGATCCGTCGCTAAAAAACCCTCGAATAGGCGAACAGTGCGAATTTATAAATCACTCACTCACTTTTCAATTCTTTCGTTGCAATTTTTTAGTCCCCGGAAACGAAAATGTAGCCTTTTAAAAATAGTTGTATGTTGAAAAGAGACAGAAAAGTAGAAATTTTTCAAATTACAAAATTTTACTACTATTTTAAATCTTGAAGTAAAATTGTGAGGATATTTTGAAATGTTCGACACACGGGAAAAAGTTTCATGCAATTATCTTATAAAAGAAGGAATTATTAAATGATTGTTTTAAGTATTTTGAGGTGTTTTGTTAAAATTTGTTGAAAAAAGTTTTTGGCTTTTTTATTTTTTAAATCACTGATTGTAAAAGTTTTAAAAGCATTGTTATTTAAAACCAACGATTTTGATTCATTTTAGAAAAAAATCATAAAATATGCAAAATATCATTGTTTTGTAAAAAAAAGTGTTTTTTTTAATTCTTAAAAAAAAAAAGATAGTTTTCGGCATTTATTTTTTAATCACTATTCTAAATGATCAATTAACTTTTTAAAAATCATTTTCATTTAAATTCATCTATATTTATTCATTTTAGAAGAATCATAAAATACAAAAAAAATTATTTAATTATTTTATACTAATATTGATTAAAAATATTCATTTAGCAATTAATTGTGCATGCCAATTTAGTGATTTTTGATATATTAATAACACGCAATTAATAATGAAATTTTTTATTTGAACATTGCTTTTTTTTTTTTAAGGAAGTTATGCTTATTTAAATGAATAATTCAAAAAAAATTTCGAAATGGGCAAATTTTGCGTTTTTATTATGAAATTATATGTCAAAAAAAGATTTATACATTAGACATTCTTTAAAGTAAACTATATGTTTTATGAAAGAGAACAAAAATTTTGATACTGATAAATATCTTAAATAAGTCTCAGAAATGTATTGAATACATTTGGTCATCTTAATCTAACATCTATAATGATTTATTTTGAAAATTATCTAAAGAAAAACTGACGAAAATTGAAGCAAAAATAACTTTTCACTCGCCAAATTTACTGATTTCCCCCCTGTTAAGGCAGAACTTTTAGTGTAACCCTTGAGATAAATGCGGTCGATGGTTAAACAGTTCAAAGGTCTTTGGCGCAAAACTATTTTCGACTCCAAGGTTTGCTAAT
Source organism: Trichonephila clavata (assembly GCA_019973975.1). NCBI lineage: Eukaryota > Metazoa > Arthropoda > Arachnida > Araneae > Nephilidae > Trichonephila > Trichonephila clavata. The sequence continues at coordinate 20,838 of BMAO01025832.1, read as the reverse complement.
TGTAAAATCGCGTATTTTTTATTATCTTTTTATATTTAGGGCATAATTTTAAGTTAATGCTTTCAAACTTCACTAATTAATTGCAGAAATAAAGTACTTTTACATAAAAAAAATGTACAAAAAATACTGTTTAAATTATTCTCGCAAAAACGGTTTTTACGAAAATCACAAAAAAAATTTTAAAATCCGTAATTTTTAAACAATTTTTTCAATCTTCGCACAGATTACGGATAATATTCTTTTAACCACAGAAATAAAGTTTCGTGTGATTATCTTCATAAATGACAAAGTTATTCAATGTTAAGTTAAAATTTTGAGTATTTTTTGAAAAATCTTTTTAAAAAAAAGTTTTGGGAATTTAATTTTTATATCACTGGAAATAAAAGAGAAAGGCTTGAAGTTATTTTTTGTTAAATATATTTTTAATAGAAATAATTTGCATAAAAACATATCAGTTTTAACCCTTTTTTAAAAAATTCTTAAAATATAGAAAATATCATTATTTTGCAAAACAATTATATCGTATTGTGGCGAAATAAATGATCTTTTCGATTCTGTAATTATTTTTTGTCTGATTTCAGCAGTAAATATTGGATGGCAATTTTAAAATGGTGGTAAACGTCGGATCACCGCTTGGCGGAAACGGAATGGAAGTTCTGTCAAGTAAACAACCCGCAGGAGTAAAATAATTAGGCGTTTTTAGGTTTTTAAATAATATCTTTTTAACTAATTGTAATATCGGAATGAAAAATAGTTTACGTCCTATTCTCAGACCTATTGAATATACACACAAAATTTCACAAGAATTGGCCAAACCGTTCCGGAGGTGTTTGGTTACAAACACTGTGACACGAGAATTTTATATATTAGACTAGCTGACCCAGCCCGGCGTTGCACGGGCATTTACCGAGGGTGTAACTTAACCCCCATGTTAATTTCCTTCTTTATTTCTGACACCTGCACTTCTGTGTGGGTGTGACACGTACGATGTGAGTGCATGGCCCGTGAGTGCGTATCGTGGCTTTACCGTTTAACATTTTCCCTTCTCTTGACAAAATCACCACTTCCAATATTATTTTTCGAAATTACTTCGACTTCTTTGTTTCTTTCCTCTCCGCTTACCTCGGGGTTGCACGGGCTTTTACCGAGTGAATAACTTCATCGCCATGGGAATTTCTTGTTTCCTTTAGGACGATAGCACTTATTTGTCTGTCTGTGTGTGTGTGTGTATGCGCGCGATGTGAGTGATTTCTTTAACTATGTCGTAAAAACTCCCTTTTTCGAAATTTGTTCATAAGTTGGTGTGGTAATTAGGAGATATGGGTGAAAGCTCAGGTGTCGTCCTCATCACTTGACCGTGGCGTTAAATTTCGAAGTCCTTCGCCAAAAACTCTCGAGTAGGTGAACAGTGCGAATTTATAAATCACTCACCCACTTTCCAATTCTTTCGTTGCAGTTTTTTAGTCCACGGAAATGAAAATGTAGCCTTTTTAAAAATAGTTGTATGTTGAAAAGAGACAGAAAAGTAGAAATTTTTGAAATTACGAAATTTCACTACTATTTTAAATCTTGAAGTAAAATTGTGAGAATTTTTTGATATGTTCGACACATTTGAATAAAGTTTCATGCAATTATCTTTTTTAAATAAGAAATCATTAAACGATTGATTTAATTATTTTGAGTTTTTATAAAAATTTGTTCAAAAAAGATTTTGGATTTTATTTTTTAAATCACTGATTTGATACAGATAAATATTTTAAATGAATCTCAGAAATGTATTGAATACATTCTTTTCTCTTAATTTGAAATCAATAATGATTTAATTTTGAAAATTATATAAAGAGAAAATGAGGAAAATTGAAGCAAAAATAACTTTTTCACTCGCATTTTTTTTACTCGCCAAATTTGCTGATTTTCGCATGTTTAAAGCAGAATTTTTCGGTGTAACCCTTGAGTTAGATGTGAAGTTTCAGGTGAAACAGTTGAAAGCTATTTGGCAAAAAACCATTTGTTCGACGAAAAGGATTGGCAAACTGTAAAATCGCGTATTTTTTATTACTTTTTTTATTTTTAGGCATAATTTTTAAGTTAATGCTTTCAAACTTCACAAATTAATTCAGAAATAAAGTACCTTTAAATAAAAAAATGTACAAAAAATACTGTTTAAATTATTACTTGCAATAACGTTATTTTACGAAAATCACAAAAAATTTTAAAATCCGTAATTTTTAAGCAATTTTTCAATCTTCCGCACAGAAGTTTGATAACATTATTCTGCAAACGCAACAAAAGTTTCGTATGATAATCTTAATAAATAACGAAGTTATTAATGTTAAGTTAAAAATTTCGACAATTTTTCGAAAAAACTTTAAAAAAATTTTGGTCATTTATTTTCTAAATCACTGGTTCTAAAAGAAAAAGGCTTTGAAGTTATTAGTGTAGAATATCGTTTTCATAACACGAAAATAAATTCCTACGCAATGATTTCGAAATAATTTTCATAAAACGCATCAATTTTAACTACTTCTTAAAAAATCTTAAAAAATAGAAAATATTACTATTTTGCAAAAAAAAATTATCTGTATCGTGGCGAAAAAAAAGATCTTTCCGATTCTGCAATTATTTTTTGTCTGATTTAAAAAACAAAAATCAGATGGCTGTTTAAAAACGTCGAGAATACCGAAAATTTCACCCTCTGTCCTTTCACGACGCTAGGCGGGGAAAATAACGCGCAGGGTTAACACAATAAGAGTTTTAAGGTTTTTAATTATATCTTTTTAACTAATTACAATATCGGAATGAAAAATAAATTACGTCCTATTCTCAGACCTACGGCATATACGCAAAAAATTTCATAAGAATCGGCCGCACCGTTTCGGAGGAGTTTGGTTACAAACACTGTGACACGAGAATTTTATATATTACTAGCTGACCCGGCCCGGCGTTTCACGGGTTTTTACCAGTGAATAACTTAATCCCCATTGGAATTTCCGGTTTCCCTCAGGACGATAGCACTTATGTGTGTGTTTGCGCGATGAGAGTGATTTCTTTAACTATGACATTTAATCTCCCTTTTTCGGAAATTTGTTCTTGCGTTGGTGTGGTGTGGTACTTAGGAGATGTGGGTAAAAGGTGTCGTCCTCGTCACTTGACCATGGATGAAAATTCCGAGGTCCGTCGCTAAAAACCTTCGAATAGGCGAACATTGCGAATTTATAAATCACTCAATCACTTTTCAATTCTTTCTTTGCAATTTTTTAGTCCCCGGAAACGAAAATGTAGCCTTTTTAAAAATAGTTGTATGTTGAAAAGAGACAGAAAAGTAGAAATTTTTCAAATTACAAAATTTTACTACTTTTTTAAATCTTGAAGTAAAATTGTGAGGATATTTTGAAATGTTCGACACACGGGAAAAAAGTTTCATGCAATTATCTTTATAAAAGAAGGAATTATTAAATGATTGTTTTAAGTATTTTGAGTGTTTTGTTAAAATTTGTTGAAAAAAGTTTTTGGCTTTTTATTTTTTAAATCACTGATTGTAAAAGTTTTAAAAATCATTGTTATTTAAAACCAACGATTTTGATTCATTTTAGAAAAAATCATAAAATATGCAAAATATCATTGCTTTGTAAAAAAAAAATGATTTTTTTTAATTCTTAAAAAAAAAAAAGATAGTTATCGGCATTTATTTTTTTAATCACTATTCTAAATGATCAATTAACTTTTTAAAAATCATTTTCATTTAAATTCATCTATATTTATTCATTTTAGAAGAAATCATAAAATACAAAAAAAATTATTTAATTATTTTATACTAATATTGATTAAAAATATTCATTTAGCAATTAATTGTGACATGCCAATTTAGTGATTTTTGATATATTAATAACACGCAATTAACAATGAAGAATTTTTTATTTCAACATAGCTTATATTTTTTTTTCTAAGGAAGTTATGCTTATTTAACTGAATAATTCAAAAAAAATTTCCGAAATGGGCAAATTTTGCGTTTTTATTATGAAATTATATGTCAAAAAAAGATTTATACATTAGACATTCTTTTAAAGTAAACTATAAGTTTTATGAAAGAGAACAAAAATTTTGATACTGATAAATATTTTAAATAAGTCTCAGAAATGTATTGAATACATTTGGTCATCTTAATCTAACATCTATAATGATTTATTTTGAAAATTATCTAAAGAAAAAATGACGAAAATTGAAGCAAAAATAACTTTTTCACTCGCCAAATTTACTGATTTCCCCCCTTGTTAAGGCAGAACTTTTTAGTGTAACCCTTGAGTTAAATGCGGTCGATGGTTAAACAGTTCAAAGGTCTTTGGCGCAAAACTATTTTTCGACTCCAAGGTTTGGCTAACTGTAAAATCGCGTATTTTTTATTAATTTTTTTTTTTAGGGCATAATTTTTAAGTTAATGCTTTCAAACTTCACTAATTAATTGCAGAAATAAAGTACTTTTACATAAAAAAAAATGTACAAAAAATACTGTTTAAATTATTTCTCGCAAAAACGGTTTTTTACGAAAATCACAAAAGAAATTTTAAAATCCGTAATTTTTAAACAATTTTTTCAATCTTCGTACAGATTACGGATAATATTCTTTTACACACAGAAATAAAGTTTCGTGTGATTATCTTCATAAATGACAAAGTTATTCAATGTTAAGTTAAAATTTTGAGTATTTTTTGAAAAATCTTTTTAAAAAAAGTTTTGGGAATTTTATTTTTTAAATGACTGGAAATAAAAGAGAAAGGCTTGAAGTTATTTTTTGTTGAATATATTTTTAATAGAAATAATTTGCATAAAAACACATCAGTTTTAACCCTTTTTTAAAAAATTCTTAAAAAATAGAAAATATCATTATTTTGCAAAACAATTATATCGTATTGTGGCGAAATAAATGTTTTTTTCGATTCTGTAATTATTTTTTGTCTGATTTCAGCAGTAAATATTGGATGGCAATTTTAAAATGGTGGTAAACGTCGGATCACCGCTTGGCGGAAACGGAATGGAAGTTCTGCCAAGTAAACAACCCGCAGGAGTAAAACAATTAGGCGTTTTTAGGTTTTTAAATAATATCTTTTTAACTAATTGTAATATCGGAATGAAAAATAGTTTACGTCCTATTCTCAGACCTATTGAATATACACACAAAATTTCACAAGAATTGGCCAAACCGTTTCGGAGGTGTTTGGTTACAAACACTGTGACACGAGAATTTTATATATTAGACTAGCTGACCCAGCCCGGCGTTGCACGGGCATTTACCGAGGGTATAACTTAACCCCCATGTTAATTTCCTCCTTTATTTCTGAAACCAGCACTTCTGTGTGGGTGACACGTACGATGTGAGTGCATGGCCCGTGAGTGCGTATCGTGGCTATACCGTTTAACATTTTCCCTTCTCTTCACAAAATCACCACATCCCGATTATTTTTCGAAATTACTTTGACTTCTTTGTTTCTTTCCTCTCCGCTTACCTCGGGGTTGCACGGGCTTTTACCGAGTGAATAACTTCATCGCCATGGGAATTTCTTGTTTCCTTTAGGACGATAGCACTTGTGTGTGTGTGTGTGTGTGTGTGTTTATGCGCGAGATGTGAGTGATTTGTATAACTATGTCGTAAAAACTCCTTTTTCGAAATTTGTTCTTAAGTTGGTGTGGTAATTAGGAGATATGGGTGAAAGCTCAGGTGTCATCCTCATCACTTGACCGTGGCGTTAAATTTCGAAGTCCGTCGCCAAAAACTCTCGAGTAGGTGAACAGTGCGAATTTATAAATCACTCACCCACTTTCCAATTCTTTCGTTGCAGTTTTTTAGTCCACGGAAATGAAAATGTAGCCTTTTTAAAAATAGTTGTATGTTGAAAAGAGACAGAAAAGTAGAAATTTTTGAAATTACGAAATTTCACTACTATTTTAAATCTTGAAGTAAAATTGTGAGAATTTTTTGATATGTTCGACACATTTGAATAAAGTTTCATGCAATTATCTTTTTTAAATAAGAAATCATTAAACGATTGATTTAATTATTTTGAGTTTTTATAAAAATTTGTTCAAAAAAGATTTTGGATTTTATTTTTTAAATCACTGATTTGATACAGATAAATATTTTAAATGAATCTCAGAAATGTATTGAATACATTCTTTCTCTTAATCTGACATCAATAATGATTTAATTTTTGAAAATTATATAAAGAGAAAATGAGGAAAATTGAAGCAAAAATAACTTTTTTACTCGCATTTTTTTTACTAGGCAAATTTGCTGATTTTCGCATGTTTAAAGCAGAATTTTTCGGTGTAACCCTTGAGTTAGATGTGAAGTTTCAGGTGAAACAGTTGAAAGCTATTTGGCGGGAAACCATTTTTCGACGCCAAGGATTGGCAAACTGTAAAATCATGTATTTTTTATTACTTTTTTTATTTTTAGAGCATAATTTTTAAGTTAATGCTTTCAAACTTCACAAATTAATTGCAGAAATAAAGTACCTTGAAATAAAAAGAATGTACAAAAAATACTGTTTAAATTATTACTTGCAATAACGTTATTTTACGAAAATCACAAAAAAATTTTAAAATCCTTAATTTTTAAGAAATATTTTCAATCTCCGCACAGAAGTTTGATAACATTATTCTGCAAACGCAACAAAAGTTTCGTATGATAATCTTAATAAATAACAAGTTATTTAATGTTAAGTTAAAAATTTCGACAATTTTTCGAAAAAACTTTAAAAAAAATTTTGGTCATTTTATTTTCTAAATCACTGGTTTTAAAAGAAAAAGCTTTGAAGTTAATTAGTGTAGAATATCGTTTTTATAACACGAAAATATATTCCTACGCAATGATTTCGAAATAATTTTCATAAAAACGCATCAATTTTAACTACTTCTTAAAAAAATCTTAAAAAATAGAAAATATTACTATTTTGCAAAAAAAAATTATACTGTATCGTGGCGAAAAAAAAAGATCTTTCCGATTCTGCAATTATTTTTTGTCTGATTTAAAAAACAAAAATCAGATGGCTGTTTAAAAAACGTCGAGAATACCGAAAAAATTCACCCTCTGTCCTTTCACGACGCTAGGCGGGAAAAATAACGCGCAGGGTTAACACAATTAAGAGTTTTAAGGTTTTTAATTAATATCTTTTTAACTAATTACAATATCGGAATGAAAAATAAATTACGTCCTATTCTCAGATCTACTGAATATACGCAAAAAAATTTCATAAGAATCGGCTGCACCGTTTCGGAGGAGTTTGGTTACAAACACTGTGACACGACAATTTTATATATTACTAGCTGACCCGGCCCGGCGTTTCACGGGTTTTTACCAGTGAATAACTTAATCCCCATTGGAATTTCCTGTTTCCCTCAGGACGATAGCACTTATGTGTGTGTTTGCGCGATGAGAGTGATTTCTTTAACTATGGACATTAAATCTCCCTTTTTCGGAAATTTGTTCTTGCGTTGGTGTGGTGTGGTACTTAGGAGATGTGGGTAAAAACTTAGGTGTCGTCCTCGTCACTTGACCATGGATGAAAATTCCGAGGTCCGTCGCTAAAAACCCTCGAATAGGCGAACAGTACGAATTTATAAATCACTCACTCACTTTTCAATTCTTTCGTTGCAATTTTTTAGTCCCCGGAAACGAAAATGTAGCTTTTTTAAAAATAGTTGTATGTTGAAAAGAGACAGAAAAGTAGAAATTTTTCAAATTACAAAATTTTACTACTATTTTAAATCTTGAAGTAAAATTGTGAGGATATTTTGAAATGTTCGACACACGGGAAAAAAGTTTCATGCAATTATCTTTATAAAAGAAGGAATTATTAAATGATTGTTTTAAGTATTTTGAGTGTTTTGTTAAAATTTGTTGAAAAAAGTTTTTGGCTTTTTATTTTTTAAATCACTGATTGTAAAAGTTTTAAAAAGCATTGTTATTTAAAACCAACGATTTTGATTCATTTTAGAAAAAAATCATAAAATATGCAAAATATCATTGTTTTGTAAAAAAAAAGTGTTTTTTTTAATTCTTAAAAAAAAAAGATAGTTTTCGGCATTTATTTTTTTAATCACTATTCTAAATGATCAATTAACTTTTTAAAAATCATTTTCATTTAAATTCATCTATATTTATTCATTTTAGAAGAAATCATAAAATACAAAAAAAATCTATTTAATTATTTTATACTAATATTGATTAAAAATATTCATTTAGCAATTAATTGTGACATGCCAATTTAGTGATTTTTGATATATTAATAACACGCAATTAATAATGAAATTTTTTATATTTCAACATAGCTTTTTTTTAAGGAAGTTATGCTTATTTAACTGAATAATTCCAAAAAAAATTTCGAAATGGGCAAATTTTGCGTTTTTATTATGAAATTATATGTCAAAAAAAGATTTATACATTAGACATTCTTTTAAAGTAAACTATATGTTTTATGAAAGAGAACAAAAATTTTGATACTGATAAATATTTTAAATAAGTCTCAGAAATGTATTGAATGCATTTGGTCATCTTAATCTAACATCTATAATGATTTATTTTGAAAATTATCTAAAGAAAAAATGACGAAAATTGAAGCAAAAATAAATTTTTCACTCGCCAAATTTACTGATTTCCCCCCTGTTAAGGCAGAACTTTTTAGTGTAACCCTTGAGATAAATGCGGTCGATGGTTAAACAGTTCAAAGGTCTTTGGCGCAAAACTATTCTTCGACTCCAAGGTTTGGCTAATTGTAAAATCGCGTATTTTTTATTAATTTTTTTCTTTTTAGGGCAAAATTTTTAAGTTAATGCTTTCAAACTTCACTAATTAATTGCAGAAATAAAGTACTTTTACATAAAAAAAATGTACAAAAAATACTGTGTAAATTATTTCTCGCAAAAACGGTTTTTTACGAAAATCACAAAAGAAATTTTAAAATCCGTAAATTTTAAACAATTTTTTCTATCTTCCTAGAGATTACGGATAATATTCTTTTAACCACAGAAATAAAGTTTTGTGTGATTATCTTCATAAATGACAAAGTTATTCAATGTTAAGTTAAAATTTTGAGTATTTTTTGAAAATTCTTTTTAAAAAAAGTTTTGGGAATTTTATTTTTTAAATGACTGGAAATAAAAGAGAAAGGCTTGAAGTTATTTTTTGTTGAATATATTTTTAATAGAAATAATTTGCATAAAAACACATCAGTTTTAACCCTTTTTTAAAAAATTCTTAAAAAATAGAAAATATCATTGTTTTGCAAAACAATTATATCATATTGTGGCGAAATAAATGTTTTTTTCGATTCTGTAAATATTTTTTGTCTGATTTCAGCAGTAAATATTGGATGGCAATTTTAAAATGGTGGTAAACGTTGGATCACCGCTTGGCGGAAACGGAATGGAAGTTCTGCCAAGTAAACAACCCGCAGGAGTAAAACAATTAGGCGTTTTTAGGTTTTTAAATAATATCTTTTTAACTAATTGTAATTTCGGAATGAAAAATAGTTTACGTCCTATTCTCAGACCTATTGAATATACACACAAAATTTCACAAGAATTGGCCAAACCGTTTCGGAGGTGTTTGGTTACAAACACTGTGACACGAGAATTTTATATATTAGACTAGCTGACCCAGCCCGGCGTTGCACGGGCATTTACCGAGGGTATAACTTAACCCCCATGTTAATTTCCTTCTTTATTTCTGATACCAGCACTTCTGTGTGGGTGTGACACGTACGATGTGAGTGCGTGGCCCGTGAGTGCGTATCGTGGCTTAACCGTTTACCATTTTCCCTTCTCTTGACAAAATCACCACTTCCAATATTATTTTTCGAAATTACTTTGACTTCTTTGTTTCTTTCCTCTCCGCTTACCTCGGGGTTGCACGGGCTTTTACCGAGTGAATAACTTCATCGCCATGGGAATTTCTTGTTTCCTTTAGGACGATAGCACTTATTTGTCTGTGTGTGTGTGTGTGTGTGTGTGTGTATGCGCGCGATGTGAGTGATTTCTTTAACTATGTCGTAAAACTCCCTTTTTCGAAATTTGTTCTTAAGTTGGTGTGGTAATTAGGAGATATGGGTGAAAGCTCAGGTGTCGTCCTCACCACTTGACCGTGGCTTAAAATTTCGAAGTCCGTCGCCAAAAACTTTCGAGCAGGTGAACAGTGGGAATTTATAAATCACTCACCCACTTTCCAATTCTTTCGTTGCAGTTTTTTAGTCCACGGAAACGAAAATGTAGCCTTTTTAAAAATAGTTGTATGTTGAAAAGAGACAGAAAAGTAGAAATTTTTGAAATTACGAAATTCCAATACTATTTTAAATCTTGAAGTAAAATTGTGAGAATTTTTTGATATGTTCGACATATTTGAATAAAGTTTCATGCAATTATCTTTTTAAAGTAAGAAATCATTAAACGATTGATTTAATTATTTTGAGTTTTTATAAAAATTGGTTCAAAAAAGATTTTGGCTTTTATTTTTTAAATCACTGATTTGATACAGATAAATATTTTAAATGAATCTCAGAAATGTATTGAATACATTCTTTTCTCTTAATCTGACATAAATAATGATTTAATTTTGAAAATTATATAAAGAGAAAATGAGGAAAATTGAAGCAAAAATAACTTTTTCACTCGCATTTTTTTTACTCGCCAAATTTGCTGATCTTCGCATGTTTAAAGCAGAATTTTTCGGTGTAACCCTTGAGTTAGATGTGAAGTTTCAGTTGAAACAGTTGAGAGCTATTTGGCGGGAAACCATTTTTCGACGCCAAGGATTGGCAAACTGTAAAATCGCGTATTTCTTATTAATTTTTTTATTTTTAGGGCATAATTTTTAAGTTAATGCTTTCAAACTTCACAAATTAATTGCAGAAATAAAGTACCTTTAAATAAAAAAAATGTACAAAAAATACTGTTTAAATTATTACTTGCAATAACGTTATTTTACGAAAATCACAAAAAAATTTTAAAATCCGTAATTTTTAAGCAAGTTTTTCAATCTCCGCACAGAAGTTTGATAACATTATTCTGCAAAGGCAACAAAAGTTTCGTATGATAATCTTAATAAATAACGAAGTTATTTAATGTTAAGTTAAAAATTTCGACAATTTTTCGAAAAATCTTTAAAAAAAATTTTGGTCATTTTATTTTCTAAATCACTGGTTCTAAAAGAAAAAGGCTTGAAGTTATTTAGTGTAGAATATCGTTTTCATAACACGAAAATAAATTCCTACGCAATGATTTCGAAATAATTTTTATAAAAATGCATCAATTTTAACTACTTCTTAAAAAAATCTTAAAAAATAGAAAATATTACTATTTTGCAAAATAAATTATACTGTATCGTGGCGAAAAAAAAAGATCTTTCCGATTCTGCAAATATTTTTTGTCTGATTTAAAAAACAAAAATTAGATGGCTGTTTAAATAACGTCGAGAATACCGAAAAAATTCACCCTCTGTCCTTTCACGACGCTAGGCGGGAAAAATAACGCGCGGGGTTAACACAATTAAGCGTTTTAAGGTTTTTAATTAATATCTTTTTAACTAATTACAATATCGGAAAGAAAAATAAATTACGTCCTATTCTCAGATCTACTGAATATACGCAAACAATTTCATAAGAATCGGCCGCACCGTTTCGGAGGAGTTTGGTTACAAACACTGTGACACGACAATTTTATATATTACTAGCTGACCCGGCCTGGCGTTTCACGGGCTTTTACCAGTGAATAACTTAAGGAGAGTCAGTAGGGTAAACATCTTCGAGAAGTCAATTTTGAGTTTTTGATATTTCTAAAATCCCCAAATCAGGTCCTTTCCAATGATGTACCGTACTTGCCATTTTACTAATTAAAAGTATGTTAAAATGATTTACAAAAAATAATCAGCTGATTAGCCCCGCCCCCTTTGACAGATAGAAATGTAAACATTGACCTCTTAAATCTGGGAAGCTTTTCCAAAGCCACTCTCTGTTTTATTTATTCATACACAATTAACTGTAGATTAACTGCAAGCGTAACCGTCAGGGTTGTTTACCTGTTTTGGAGCGCATACACGTTTTTATCGTGTGTGTTTGGGTTTTTAAATTAAATATATAAAATTTCTAAAATTCGGAAATTTTGAAATTTCAAAGTTTTTGTTTCTTTATTGGCAAGACATAAAAAACATAAAGGTACGTTTTAAGAAAGTATGAACATAGTAATAGTTCAATAATCATAGTAACAGTACTTCAAATACTAAAAGAGTAATGTGTATCCTCAAGGTTGACATACACATGACTCAAAGGAGACATGTGCAAAATAAAGTTTGATTAGAGATTTTCTTCTTATTAAAGTAAGTATTAAAAATACCATCATGAATTAAAATATTCTTGCATGTGCTTTCAAGAATTAAGTTCATTGTAAAATGTGTAAAAGAAGTTTAGACATATAAGTTTTAAAAGGTAAGTTTGGGCTGGAAATTTGTCCTGAAATGTTGTGCTTGTCCATATGATGTAGAATTCTCTTTTTTAAATATTCATGAAGGAATGCAAATTGCCACAATAAATATGTATATGCTGCGTGTTCCATTGGGAGATGTGCAGAAGCTGGGAGAATGTTTAGCAGCATAATGAATCTTCGGCAACCACCTACAAGGTTTTCTCCTTATGGTAAGCGAATCTCAAATGATGTAAAACTTGTTTACGAGGAGTCCATTCAAAATGCTGTGAGGGAAGCTATTTGTGAAAATGAAGGAAATATAATAATATTGTGGACATGGCAGAAACGCGGTTACACATCATCAAATGGTGCAGTTACTGTGACCAGCATTGATACAGGTAAGGTGATAGATGTGAATATTCTTTTGAAACATTGTATATGAAAAAAATGGGCACATAAAAACATTGTTTTAGACCTGTTGGTGAAAATTCATGAAGTGGATATAAACAGGCTGAAGAATCGGGTAAGTCTTACAAACATAAAAAATCTTCCGGTTGCTGTTGTAGTAGCAATGAGTTCTATATTTAGATATCTTTCCCAGCTTGATTTGTTGAGATAATTTTTGCATCGAAAAACACAAAACCCGAATGAAAGTTTTCATAATGTCATTTTATCACGGGTTCCCAAAACAACATTTGTGCACATTGAAACACTTTCACTTGGTGTTTATAATGCTGTTTGTTCCTTTAATGATGGTAATGTATCCAAATTAACAAAAACTTCAGTAAATGGCAGTAGGACCTGGAGAATATTCGATAAGTGCCATGAAAACTCTCGATAGAGAAAAATTAATGAAAGCAAGCATGCTTTTTCTGGATGATCAAAGAAAATTAGAAAAGATAAAAGAAAAAAAGAAGATAATATTAAGAAAAATAAGGTAAAAACCGGCTACAGTGCAAGATCTTTTTGATGAGGTAAAATTTTATATAAAAGCTACTGTTTTCTGAAAATTTTCTTTTCTAAACTGTGTTTTATCATTTCTATAAATTTACTGTATGCATGAACTGGAAATTTTTATTTTATATTTCATATATATTCTTGCGTATACTGAAGTGAAATTTTTGAAATATTCCTCAGACATTTAGCTAAAAAGCATATGTCGTAATACAGAAAAGGAAAATTTTTATTAAGTTCCTTATTGTACTCTGCAAAAATTATTTTTTTAATCAGGCTGATCAATTTTTTAAAAAAAAGATTTCACTTCTGTATAAAAATAAATGTTTATTTAATGCGCACACAAATATATCTCAAAATGCGTTGCATGAAGCTTGTTACATACAAAAAAAATCATAAATTTCATGTTTAAAAACACAAAAATAGTTTACTTGTTGTTTTGGATACTATCTATGTAATATTTATATAATCTTTTTAATTCTTATATTTAAAGAAATTGTGTTTACATGTGAATATACAAAACACTAAATAAATTTTTCGAAGTGCCATATAATCATGTATTACTGTCTTATATAGATTATATTTTTTAATTTGTGTCTTCTTTCTCAAAAATTAATTGTATGCATGAACTGGAAATATTTATTTTATATTGCATATATATTACATTTACTGAAGTGAAATTTTTGAGATATTCCTCAGAAATTTAGCTGAAAAGCAGATGTCGTAACATAGAAAAGGAAAATTTTTATAAAATTCATTATTCTACTCTACAAAATTACATTTTTAAACATACTGATCAATTTAAAAAAAAAAATCACTTCTGTATAAAGATAAATGTTTATTTAATGTACACACAAATTTTTAAGCTTTGTTTTCTAAAGTTTCTTAGTAAAAGGTACATAAATATATCCCAAAATGCAATGCCCTTTTTCGTTGCACAAAACTTGTTACATACAAAAAATACACAAATTTCATAATTAAAAACATAAAATCAGTTTTCTTGTTGTTGTTTTGGATACCATTTATGTAATATTTTAAGAATCCTTTTAATTCTGATACTTTAAGAAATTGTGTTTACATGTAAATTTATAAAACACTAATGAAATTTTTCGAAATGTCGTATAATTATGTATTACCAAAGCCATATTTTCATGTATTGACACATTTTTACATAGTATTTATTATGCTTATAGTCAGCTTGGATGACAGTAATGTATCAGAACAGAAAATTCTTCAAAAATTGATGCATAATTAGAAAAAAATGATGCAAATGCTATAAAATATCTCGATAGATTAAAAGTGAAAAATGCTATACATGTATTTTCTGAGAAATCTAAGTAAAAGAAATAAGTAAAAAGTCTTAAAAGTTATTGAGAATAAGCTAATATTTAAAACAATAGTGCAAATACAGATTGTAATTCATAATTTTTTTGATGAAGTGACATTTTATAATAAAAATGCAATTATCTCAAAACGGTGTTTTTAAAAATGCGTGTACCATTTTCCAAGAACCTATTCAACGGAAGAACTTGCAATCTTCACTGAATATTACTGATATGTTAATATATATACTGAAGTGAACTTTTATTAATATACCGATAATATTTTTGTAAAAGTCAGTTATCGTGAAAAAAAATGACATTTTTCAAAAAATTCATAATGATACATTACGATGAAAGTTTTTGAAAAAACTAAACAATATATTTGAAAAAGTTCACTTCAGTTTAAATAAAAAAGTCTAATTAATATACAGAAAAAAATTTAAGTCTTTACATTTAATATTTTATGAGAAAAAGGCTCATAAAAATGCTCAATTTAACATTAGCGGGATAGGGGGTACCGACTTACCTTAATCCCCATTGGAATTTCCTGTTTCCCTCAGGACGATAGCACTTATGTGTGTGTATGCGCGATGAGAGTGATTCCTTAACTATGGACATTAAATCTCCCTTTTTCGGAAATTTGTTCCTGCGTTGGTGTGGTCTGGTACTTAGGAGATGTGGGTAAAAACTTAGTTGTCGTCCTCGTCACTTGACCATGGATGAAAATTCCGAGATCCGTCGCTAAAAACCCTCGAACAGTGCGAATTTATAAATCACTCACTCACTTTTCAATTCTTTCGTTGCAATTTTTTAGTCCCCGGAAACGAAAATGTAGCCTTTTTAAAAGTAGTTGTATGTTGAAAAGAGACAGAAAAGTAGAAATTTTTCAAATTACAAAATTTTACTACTATTTTAAATCTTGAAGTAAAATTGTGAGAATATTTTGAAATGTTCGACACACGGGAAAAAAGTTTCATGCAATTATCTATATAAAAGAAGAAATTATTAAATGATTGTTTTAAGTATTTTGGGTGTTTTGTTAAAATTTGTTGAAAAAAGTTTTTGGCTTTTTATTTTTTAAATCACTGATTGTAAAAGTTTTAAAAAGCATTGTTATTTAAAACCAACGATTTTGATTCATTTTAGAAAAAAATCATAAAATATGCAAAATATCATTGTTTTGTAAAAAAAAAGTGTTTTTTTTAATTCTTAAAAAAAAAAAGATAGTTTTCGGCATTTATTTCTTTAATCACTATTCTAAATGATCAATTAACTTTTTAAAAATCATTTTCATTTAAATTCATCTATATTTATTCATTTTAGAAGAAATCATAAAATACAAAAAAAAATTATTTAATTATTTTATACTAATATTGATTAAAAATATTCATTTAGCAATTAATTGTGCATGCCAATTTAGTGATTTTTGATATATTAATAACACGCAATTAATAATGAAATTTTTTTTATTTGAACATTGCTTTTTTTTTTTTTTTAAGGAAGTTATGCTTATTTAAATGAATAATTCAAAAAAATATTTCGAACTGGGCAAATTTTGCGTTTTTATTATGAAATTATATGTCAAAAAAAGATTTATACATTAGACATTCTTTTAAAGTAAACTATATGTTTTATGAAAGAGAACAAAAATTTTGATACTGATAAATATCTTAAATAAGTCTCAGAAATGTATTGAATACATTTGGTCATCTTAATCTAACATCTATAATGATTTATTTTGAAAATTATCTAAAGAAAAACTGACGAAAATTGAAGCAAAAATAACTTTTTCACTCGCCAAATTTACTGATTTCCCCCCTGTTAAGGCAGAACTTTTTAGTGTTACCCTTGAGATAAATGCGGTCGATGGTTAAACAGTTCAAAGGTCTTTGGCGCAAAACTATTCTTCGACTCCAAGGTTTAGCTAATTGTAAAATCGCGTATTTTTTATTATGCTTTTTATATTTAGGGCATAATTTTTAAGTTAATGCATTCAAACTTCACTAATTAATTGCAGAAATAAATTACTTTTACATATAAAAAATGTACAAAAAATACTGTTTAAATTAATTCTCGCAAAAACGGTTGTTTACGAAAATCACAAAAAAAATTTTAAAATCCGTAATTTTTAAACAATTTTTTCAATCTTCGCACAGATTACGGATAATATTCTTTTAACCACAGAAATAAAGTTTCGTGTGATTATCTTCATAAATGACAAAGTTATTCAATGTTAAGTTAAAATTTTGAGTATTTTTTGAAAAATCTTTTTTTTAAAAAAAAGTTTTGGGAATTTTATTTTTTAAATGACTGGAAATAAAAGAGAAAGGCTTGAAGTTATTTTTTCTTGAATATATCTGTAATAGAAATAATTTGCATTAAAACACATCAGTTTTAACCCTTTTTTAAAAAATTCTTAAAAAATAGAAAATATCATTATTTTGCAAAACAATTATATCATATTGTGGCGAAATAAATGTTTTTTTCGATTCTGTAATTATTTTTCGTCTGATTTCAGCAGTAAATATTGGATGGCAATTTTAAAATGTTGGTAAACGTCGGATCACCGCTTGGCGGAAACGGAATGGAAGTTCTGCCAAGTAAACAACCCGCAGGAGTAAAACAATTAGGCGTTTTTAGGTTTTTAAATAATATCTTTTTAACTAATTGTAATATCGGAATGAAAAATAGTTTACGTCCTATTCTCAGACCTATTGAATATACACACAAAATTTCACAAGAATTGGCCAAACCGTTCCGGAGGTGTTTGGTTACAAACACTGTGACACGAGAATTTTATATATTAGACTAGCTGACCCAGCCCGGCGTTGCACGGGCATTTACCGAGGGTATAACTTAACCCCCATGTTAATTTCCTTCTTTATTTCTGATACCAGCACTTCTGTGTGGGTGTGACACGTACGATGTGAGTGCATGGCCCGTGAGTGCGTATCGTGGCTTTACTGTTTACCATTTTCCCTTCTCTTGACAAAATCACCAATTACTTTGACTTCTTTGTTTCTTTCCTCTCCCGCTTACCTCGGGGTTGCACGGGCTTTTACCGAGTGAATAACTTCATCGCCATGGGAATTTCTTGTTTCCTTTAGGACGATAGCACTTATTTGTGTGTGTGTATGCGCGCGATGTGAGTGATTTCTTTAACTATGTCGTAAAAACTCCCTTTTTCGAAATTTGTTCTGAAGTTGGTGTGGTAATTAGGAGATATGGGTGAAAGCTCAGGTGTCGTCCTCATCACTTGACCGTGGCGTTAAATTTCGAAGTCCGTCGCCAAAAACTCTCGAGTAGGTGAACAGTGCGAATTTATAAATCACTCACCCCCTTTCCAATTCTTTCGTTGCAGTTTTTTAGCCCACGGAAACGAAAATGTAGCCTTTTTAAAAATAGTTGTATGTTGAAAAGAGACAGAAAAGTAGAAATTTTTGAAATTACGAAATTTCACTACTATTTTAAATCTTGAAGTAAAATTGTCAGAATTTTTTGATATGTTCGACACATTTGAATAAAGTTTCATGCAATTATCTTTTTTAAATAAGAAATCATTAAACGATTGATTTAATTATTTTGAGTTTTTATAAAAATTGGTTCAAAAAAGATTTTGGCTTTTATTTTTTAAATCACTGATTTGATACAGATAAATATTTTAAATGAATCTCAGAAATGTATTGAATACATTCTTTTCTCTTAATCTGACATCAATAATGATTTAATTTTGAAAATTATATAAAGAGAAAATGAGGAAAATTGAAGCAAAAATAACTTTTCAATCGCATTGTTTTACTCGCCAAATTTGCTGATCTTCGCATGTTTAAAGCAGAATTTTTCGGTGTAACCCTTGAGTTAGATGTGAAGTTTCAGGTGAAACAGTTGAAAGCTATTTGGCGGGAAACCATTTTTCGACGCCAAGGATTGGCAAAATGGAAAATCGCGTATTTTTTATTACTTTTTTTATTTTTAGGGCATAATTTTTAAGTTAATGCTTTCAAACTTCACAAATTATATGCAGAAATAAAGTACCTTTAAATAAAAAAAATGTACAAAGGGTAACCGAGGGTATAACTTAACCCCCATGTTATAATTTCCTTCTTTATTTCTGATACCATCACTTCTGTGTGGGTGTGACACGTATGATGTGAGTGCATGGCCCGTGCGTATCGTGGCTTTACCGTTTACCATTTTCCCTTCTCTTGACAAAATCACCACTTCCAATATTATTTTTCGAAATTACTTTGACTTCTTTGTTTCTTTCCTCTCCGCATACCTCGAGGTTTGCACGGGCTTTTACCGAGTGACTAACTTCATCGCCATCGGAATTTCTTGTTTCCTTTAGGACGATAGCACTTATTTGTGTGTGTGTGTGTGTGTGTGTATGCGCGCGATGTGAGTGATTTCTTTAACTATGTCGTAAAAACTCCCTTTTTCGAAATTTTTTCTTAAGTTGGTGTGGTAATTAGGAGATATGGATGAAAGCTCAGGTGTCGTCCTCGTCACTTGACCGTGGCGTTAAATTTCGAAGTCCTTCGCCAAAAACTCTCGAGTAGGTGAACATGGCGAATTTATAAATCACTCACCCACTTTCCAATTCTTTCGTTGCAGTTTTTTAGTCCACGGAAACGAAAATGTAGCCTTTTTAAAAATAGTTGTATGTTGAAAAGAGACAGAAAAGTAGAAATTTTTGAAATTACGAAATTTCACTACTATTTTAAATCTTGAAGTAAATTTGTGAGAATTTTTTGATATGTTCGACACATTTGAATAAAGTTTCATGCAATTATCTTTTTTAAATAAGAAATCATTAAACGATTGATTTAATTTTTTTGAGTTTTTATAAAAATTGGTTCAAAAAAGATTTTGGCTTTTATTTTTTAAATCACTGATTTGATACAGATAAATATTTTAAATGAATCTCAGAAATGTATTGAATACATTCTTTTCTCTTAATCTGACATCAATAATTATTTAATTTTGAAAATTATATAAAGAGAAAATGATGAAAATTGGAGCAAAAATAACTTTTTCACTCGCATTTTTTTTACTCGCCAAATTTGCTGATCTTCGCATGTTTAAAGCAAAATTTTTCGGTGTAACCCTTGAGTTAGATGTGAAGTTTCAGGTGAAACAGTCTAAAGCTATTTGGCGGGAAACCATTTTTCGACGCCAAGGATTGGCAAACTGTAAAATCGCGTATTTTTTATTACTTTTTTTATTTTTAGGGCATAATTTTTAAGTTAATGCTTTCAAACTTCACTAATTAATTGCAGAAATAAAGTACTTTTACATAAAAAAAATGTACAAAAAATACTGTTAAATTGTTTCTCGCCAAAACGGTTTTTTACGAAAATCACAAAAGAAATTTTAAAATCCGTAATTTTTAAACAATTTTTTCAATCTTCGTACAGATTACGGATAATATTCTTTTACACACAGAAATAAAGTTTCGTGTGATTATCTTCATAAATGACAAAGTTATTCAATGTTAAGTTAAGATTTTGAGTATTTTTTGAAAAATCTTTTTAAAAAAAAGTTTTGGGAATTTAATTTTTATATGACTGGAAATAAAAGAGAAAGGCTTGAAGTTATTTTTTGTTGAATATATCTGTAATAGAAATAATTTGCATAAAAACACATCAGTTTTAACCCTTTTTTAAAAAATTCTTAAAAAATAGAAAATATCATTATTTTGCAAAACAATTATATCGTATTGTGGCGAAATAAATGTTTTTTTCGATTCTGTAATTATTTTTTGTCTGATTTCAGCAGTAAATATTGGATGGCAATTTTAAAATGTTGGTAAACGTCGGATCACCGCTCGGCGGAAACGGAATGGAAGTTCTGCCAAGTAAACAACCCGCAGGAGTAAAACAATTAGGCGTTTTTAGGTTTTTAAATAATATCTTTTTAAACTAATTGTTAATATCGGAATGAAAAAATAGTTTACGTCCTATTCTCAGACCTATTGAATATACACACAAAATTTCACAAGAATTGGCCAAACCGTTCCGGAGGTGTTTGGTTACAAACACTGTGACACGAGAATTTTATATATTAGACTAGCTGACCCAGCCCGGCGTTGCACGGGCATTTACCGAGGGTATAA